>OY978226.1:17960227-18038189 GCA_963854785.1 Vaccinium vitis-idaea
AGAGAGAGAAGCGAAGAAGAAGACGTAGAAGAATCACGTCAGACATCGAAGAAGAAGAAGAACCTACTCGACATCAACCGCGACCCACAATAACCAGTTGATCGAACCTAGTTTTTTTTCAAATTTTCAGAAAGACGAACAAGGCAGAGATAGAAGAAATCGACCACATCGAAGACGATTCAGGTAATGTTGGCATTCGAACAACAATCTGGTTCAATATTTGTCGATTCTAGGGTTTTGCGATTCTGAAAACCAAGTTCGAACAACAATCTCGTAGGATGCTCCATTCACCATGACCCTGTCCCAAAGAACTAGGATGCTCCAAGCCTCCAAGTTGTGTCTCTAGTTGCTATGTCCTCCCAACTTACGAAAATCTCACTCATGAACTTCTAACTATTTCGTTGTTCATATTATTCATCTTGGTTCCCTTTAGGCAAAGCGCATCACCCATCCAAGCACAGATCATTGATTTGATGATTGTTCTTTTGTCTGAAGCTAGCTTCTTGTAAGTTCAACAGATTGTTGCTGTGGGTGTCCACGAGGGAACCCTACAATTGTGCTAGGTGTGCACATAGTGTGGACTATGGTGATACGAAACTTAATTTGGAAGTCTCTGATTGTTGTTCGAACTTGGTTTTCAGAATCGCAGAACCCTAGAATCGACAAATATTGAACCAGATTGTTGTTCGAATGCCAACATTACCTGAATCGTCTTCGATGTGGTCGATTTCTTCTATCTCTGCCTTGTTCGTCTTTCTGAAAATTTGAAAAAAAACTAGGGTTTTCAGAAAAATCGAAAACTACCCATTTGTGAGAGTAATCAAACGGCATAGAGAGAGAGAGAGAGAGAGATTACCCATTGTCTTCTCCTTCGCCAATAATGATCGCCAGTCTTCGATCAACTAGTTCGACCTAGGGTTTCGCCTCTCTCCCTTCGATCAACTGCTTACTGTGGGTCGCGGTCGATGTCGAGTAGGTTCTTCTTCTCCTTCTTCTTCGATGTCTGACGTGATTCTTCTACGTCTTCTTCTTCGCTTCTCTCTCTCTCTCAAATCGCCTCTCTCCCTTCTCTCCAGATCTGGAACGCGTAATGAGGTCAGGGGTGTAAATTTTGGGTTTTGTTGCACTGTATTTGGTCGACCCCTGAACCCCTGACCCGAGAAGGGTTCAACTTAAGTTGAATGCAGCGTGGGCCGTTGGATTAAATCCAACGGCTGGCGTTTGAAGTCCGGATACTGTTCCAAACCGCAATCCCTGATGTGAAGCGGAATGTATATATATATTCTAGTCCACACCTCCCGGAAATAAGAAAAACATGGGTTGTGTTTGGTTGATAATTTTGAGAAGAATATTTTGAGAAATATTTTTGAGATAGTGTTTGGATGAGTTTTTGGAAAAAGTAATAATTAGAGAGAGGTGTAATAATTGGAGAGAGATAGAGAGAGAAATGAGAATAATGATTGGAAAGAGGGGTATGAGTAGAGAGAGAAATGTAATTAATGATTAAAGAGATGGGAGATGAGAAAAGAATCTTTTTGGAATTTTTTTTGAAAATGTGAAGTGAACAAAGTGATGGCTTTTTTTGTGTTGCAAATTATTTTTGGAAAATCCGAGCCGTCCAATGTGTTCAGAATGTGTTTTCAAGGGTTCGTGGAAAATCTTCAAAAAAAAATACCGGGAAGGGCTTGATCCAAGCAGTTTTCACAAAAGTGGACGGCTCGGATCGTCAAAAAAAAATTTGGATCATGGAGGTCCGGAAACGGGAGGTCCGAACTAGAAGCCCTCATTAAAATTCCGTGAGGACCTCATAAATCGGGGTCGAATCTCAACGATCCGAACTGCTCAATGTGTTTAAAACGTGTTTTCAAGGGTCATCGCGTGGAATTGCCAAAAAAAAAAAAAATACTCGGAGGGGCTTCATTCGAGCTTTTTTCGATAAACTATATATGTACGGTTATTATGAAAAATTGCTCGGATGAAGCCCTTTTGGATAATTTTTTTTTTGTGATTCCTCGCGTTGGCCTTGGAAAACATGTTTTAAACACATTGAGCGGTTCGGATCGTCGAAATTTGGTATGGAAAATAAAAAAAGGGGTGGTCCTCACGGCGGAGATCCGTAAGGGAGTCCTTAGGAGATCATGATTGTATATATATATACTTCTACAATAACAATCTTGAAGTAGCATGTCAATTTATTAGAAACCAAGGCTTCTTCAGACTTGGGGCAGATGAAGCCTACAATTTCAGGGAAAATAAGTGAAATTGAGAATGTATGATGCCAAGCAACCTCATT
Organism: Vaccinium vitis-idaea; assembly: GCA_963854785.1. Lineage (NCBI taxonomy): Eukaryota > Viridiplantae > Streptophyta > Magnoliopsida > Ericales > Ericaceae > Vaccinium > Vaccinium vitis-idaea. Next base: position 17,962,521 of record OY978226.1, read on the forward strand.
CCTCTTAATTCTGAGGAAAATGTCATCCTACTAAATGCTGGGATGTTCTTTTTTTTTTTTGTTTACCTGTCATCAAAACTGCGGTTACAATTTCCATAGCCGTGTATGTTTCTTTATGTGACTGGCTGTCTAATGTTAGATCCTGTATTATGACTTGTAGATTCATTTTAATCTCTTCCACTACTCCTACACCAGAGTCTCAAACAAATGATGAGTATGTGTTTCTTACAAGAATCAATGGCTCTGTGCACGAAATTTACTTTCGATACTTGCTCAATTAAGAAACCATGAAAGCGGAATATAAATCATCAATAAAACTAACCATATCTTGGACGCTGTCACGAAGAAACAAGTTGTACATCAAGATTCAACGCTATCCTCAAGATGTGGGTTGAAGAGAATTCCATCGCTTTTTTGTTGCGTAGCCTCATATGCATCAGCACTCTCCATTGCTGTCTCCTGCTCATTCTTTGCAGTACTGTGGATGAGCCAACCCAATTTTGGCTAATGAACTGACATATTTCGTTCTTCACCTCCAACAAATCACCAGGCGATTCAATTGACTCATCAGCAGTTCTCACAACAGTAGGCATACTGGACTCTCCACCTCCATAAATTCCAAAAACCTCTCCATTGCATACAGGAGCTTCAACTAAATTCTTGTTTTCAGTTGAACTTAGAGGCCAACATAACAAGCACCACAAACTTCGTCCTCCATGACGGAAGCGAGCCAACTTAAACTCTTTTTGACAAGAACAAAAAATCCATTCTCAGGCAACCCAAGCAGCAATTAGGATGAATTTCAGCAATTGGCAACCTGCAGTACCATAACACTTCCACATCATAAATGCAGTTCCATAACAGAATCCAACATTGTTCTTGGGAAAAACCATAGCAAAATTGTTCGAGGCAAAATAATAATAATAATAATAAAAATAAAAAACACACACACACACCCATTGAAATCAAATGCACCAATAGTTCAAAGAATCCCAGCTTCCCAAGTTCTAATTTGTCTTCAATTTTCTTCACTCAAACCTCAATCTGAAAACAAAGTAGCGTGCTTTATACATGTATCTAGGGACAACGAATATTTCAAGAGAATAAGATAACTCAGTAAACAATCTAATGGGATAGAACATAAAAACTAAACAGGATAGGCAACAACTATGATAGTACAAGAGAATGCAAGCATAGACCGTTACCCGCTGATACAGATTTTTAATAAGGGATAGTTTGGTACCAGTCCAGTCCTGTCCTGTATGCACCAAGTTGAAGTACTCTTTGAGCACTTTAATTTGGTGTAAAGAAAATAACAAGATTGTATATATTTGAAAGGGACGGAGGGAGTAATAGAATAATATGTATTTGAAAGTTTCGGCATTAGAAGTCAGAATCTAGGCTTGACATATCTTCAATATACGCTTACAAAGTCAAGATTTCTTTATAACACACCCAGGGGTTGCCCCAGTGGTTAGGGCGAGTGCCTGACTTTAGGGGTAGTCCCTTTTGGTCAGGTGTTCGATTCCCCACAGGGTGAGTACCTGTGCTAAGCGGGGGGCCGTGACTAGTGTGGGTTGCGCCAGCTCCCTCCGAGGTTTGGGTCGTGCAGTGGGTCCAATTAGTGGCCTATTGTAGGGCTGTTCCTCGGTTATCAAAAAAAAAAACAAATTTGTTTATAGAATACAGTTTAAGCGTAACTCTTTCTTTCTCATCGTGATTCCATTTTCCAGTTTGTCGAGGACTGTAGTTGTCATTGAAACTCCACAAAGACAACAATTTTTTATTTATTTTTGTGTGTCGAAAATTGTGCATTTTGGTAGATCAAAATGTAATGCTATTCATTTATCAGCATTATAAAACCTGCTTCAGCCATTAGGACAAGTGATTCAGAAGTTTAAACTGCTGAGAAACCACTTGAAGCAGTGGAAAACCCACTTTTAGGAGTTCAAATAGAATTTCAGCATTTTGAAAACCAGTTTCTGCAGTTAGAATACCGATTTGTATAATTAAAACGCCCGTTTTAGCAGTTCTTGCAATCTGGAACCCTGTCTCAGCAGTTCATAACACCAGTTCAAACATTGTGAAAACCATTTGCACCAGGCCCAACTCATGGAAGACCAGTTTCAGCAGTTCAAGGAATGAACTAACAAGTTCCAGTAATTATAAAAGGAGATATGCAAAAAAAGTGAAGTGTTTGGTGATATGTGTGTATATATATTTCTGTAAATGGAAATGTGTATAACAATCATTCACACAACTAATTAACAATGAGCCTTATTCAAGAGAGTTCAAGTAAGTTAGTTTGTAAGAATTCCTTACATAGGAAAAAATATATTAACACAAGCGGTATTGCTCAATTGTTTATACCTCTAAAATAGAAAAATATAGGAGTATATAGCAAGTCTAGGGGTATCTCATAAATCAAAACATAGACCCATCCTATGAGTGTTTTTTCAAAGGAGAGCGAGTATCTCAAAGGACCGAGATGCATATATAAGTAGATCCAAAATTACCTAGTTTCAGCAAATATAGAACCCAGTTTCAGCAGTTCAGAAACCAGTTGTAGAAGTTCATAGGAATTTTGAATACTTGGAAACCTATTTCTGCTCTTAAAATTCATGTTTCTGCAATATAGAACCAGTTTTGACTTCCTGCAATTAATTACCATGCTTTAGCAATTCAAAATTCAGATTCAGTAATTAAAAGTAGTCCCAGCATTTAGATGTTCCAGCGTTTATAAAACAGCTTCAGCAATTGAAAACGCAGGCGCAGAAATGCAGTTTCATAACAGTAATGCAACATTGCTGGAGGAAAAAGAACCTACAGTATCATTGTATAAAATAAACAAGGACAGGTAAGTACCTTCTTGTTCCCGTCTAAAAATATCTTCCGCTGATGCAAAACTGTGAAAAAGGTGAATCGTTTTGCATGTCCGATGGAGCATTATTGGCACAAACTCGAATTCTTTTAAGGATATTTTGATGCCATCCAACCTCACCTTCTGGGGAATAATAATGGGAATACAAATCATAGCAACCAAAATAGGGACACACTCTATGTTTATGTCCAAAGGATGAGTGCACTATAATGTCACATTCATGAGAGACATTTGTGTTATTTCCTTCTATCCATATTGCAGCCACCTGGTCAGCCGATGGGGAGTTGTAAACCCTTTGGTCAAACTTGACATCTATCCGTAAGTGTATTATACACGCATCCAAGGAAATTTGTTCGAGTCTCCTAAGAAACACGACATAAGGATTTTCAGAGAGAACATCCATTAGTGTTCTAACAATATGTTGGCATAGTAGGCCATTGTTCATGATGTTCAACCTATTCTGGAGTTCATTGTCAATATCATAGAAGTATAGTTGGAAGTAACAAGGAGAAGTAGCCGATGGAACAAAATTTGGCAGGTCGTGGTAAATTTTCCCTTGTGCACAAATTGTGTAAACTCCTCCTGTTGAATTAGCAAGTTGTTTGTCTAACTTGACGCCGAATGATGTTAAGAATGTGTTTGCGAAATTCCAAAGCTTCAACAATTTGAGAAGCGAAAGTTTCGTAGGCCTAGTGGGACAGATGGGCTCGTTAGTGATACTTCTCTGTTGTGGCAGCAAAAAGTTGGAGGCTGGTATTGGAACGTTTTAGCCCCACAAAATTGGCAATACGCCATGGTATGCAATTCATGTGGTCGGGATACCTAGAAGTCCAACAATCGTTATCCTATAAAGGGGATATTTACAAATAAAGAGTAAGGTAATTTTGGAGGGTATATAAATTTAAGGATTTGATCAAATAACTTGTTCTAAAGTACTAACCGGTGGTTTGGGGCTCATTTTGGTGGTCCTCCAAAGGGGAATTCGGCAACGGAATTTGTGCTTGTCCATCTGGGAATTCACAATCATGATTTACGTTCGGAGATATTATGTGCATTGTGATTCCTCTTCCTATTTTGCTGTAGCATTATTTGACTTCACAATACTTTTGAGCTTGCTTGGTCTACCCATTTTTCTTGCCTCGTTTTGGAACGAATGGGCCTCTGACCTTCGGAATAATCAACTGCAAGCAAAAGAATCATAAGTCAGTTGATATTGATCCAATCTATATGTATACTTAAGGGTTCTTTTCTTTCAGTCATTTCATCAAATACCTAGTCTGCATTATTTATACAGATTCCACCAATAAAAAACAATTACATAATCCAAAATGCATATTAATAATACCACAAAAGTTACATTAAACACAGTACTGAAATGATGACGCAATAGTTCTGAGGAAAATGCAGTTTGAACTTCGAAGCTCAAACTCAACACTTATTGAGTGGGCAATAAACCATAATGGCATTGTTTGAGGGAAAACAACACATTACATTAATCGTGATTTAATTCTAAGTTCTTTATGCATTTTCTCTTTGGGTTCAGGATTTCAATTTTCGGTTGGGGGTTTCGTCAAAATGCGGTACTGCTACTCATGGTTTCTTGAGTGGAATTCGGGTCTCTCCTGTTCTAGATAAAGAGGTTCTGCACTTATTGAATTTTGACAATGAAAAGAGAATTGGGGATTTGGCATCCTTCGCAATGAAAATGGGATGGGAAAAAGCATTTTGTAGCAACAAATTTATAGAACAATAATACCTCGACCAATAAACGTTGGAGGATTCCGAAACAATTCAAAGACACCATTCGTCGAATAGTTTGAGTGCGAAAACTATGGTGACCATTTTGACCAATTAATTCATGTAAGTTGGGCCTCTAATGTGTAATACCTATTACAATGATCTTCACCCAACCAGTTATAAGTGAATGGAAGCAAAACTCATTTAAAATGTGAACTATGTAAAGTTGTAGGAGTCTCGACCAAAGAGGGTGTGTGAATTTCGAAAGAATTCAAAGACACCGTTTCGTTGATCCGGTAATGGGCGAGAGAAAAATCAATACATGTATTACCTGCGGTTTGGTCTCGGCTTGTTCACCCTTCCTCGTAGACTGTCACCGGTCTATGCACTTTGTCGGCAAGCGGCGTGGGAGGATGGTATCGGCTTAGTCACCCTTTCTCGTAGACTGCCTGAGTTCAGCGGTTGAGGGGAATTTCACCCTTTCTCGTAGATAGCAAAGTCCCCCAATTCCTGCATTGGATTTTGTTGAGTAGAAGCACTTTGCCAGATGCGACGTAGGAGGATGGGTTGGGTTTTTTGTCTCTCCTTCGCGATTGCCAGAATTCCTTAGTTGAGTTGAGGTGATTTCTTGGAGCCGTTTCTTTCTTCGTTGGAGAGAGTTGTGAGGTCTTCCGAAGTGAGAGAAGGGCATTAGTCGGAAGGAGCCGTTGTGGGGTTTGCGTTGGTCTGAAGGAGCGTAGTTTCTTGAAGAGTTGTGTTTACTTGTTTTATTGAAGTTTTGGATTTGTGTGGTGTGTCGATTACCAAGCGGCAGGAATTGGGTGGGTATTAAAAGAACAGACAAAAACAAAAGCCCAATTTTGGAGCTTTTAAATGGTGTTTTGCCCAGCCTAACTTAGGCCCTGTTTGATACGATATTTCATTTTGAAAGGATTGATAATGAGGTGGGATTGAGATCGATAGTGAGGTGGGATTGGGATCGATAATGAGGAGATGAATCCTTTCCTCAAGTTTGTTTTACACATGATTAGACATTGAGATTGTTAATATTATGTTTGTTCTGCCTGGAATAAGATTGAATTAAAGTTACTTGTTTCCAATTTTACCCTTACAATAAGAACACCATTTTTCGTTATTTCCATCCGGTTTATGGTATCGAAAATTGCCCTTGGACCAAATTCAGGAACTATTAATTTGATCAATTAACATATGGTTCTGAATTTTTTTTTCCCACTTTTCAAAAGCATATACATATTAGAGTAAGAATAAACATTCCGAAGCACCAGAGAAAAAAAAATATTCCATCTGTCTTTTTTTATGGTTCAGTATTTCATTTTGAGTTGACTCTTAATTAGTGTCCATTTTGAAAAGTTAGTTGGTAAATGTTGATACATTTTCATTTTGCCCTTAGTAATTGGAATTAGGAATTTGGACTCTAAAAAAAGAACGGAGAGAGTATATAAGAGTGAGAACTGAAAAATAACTGAAGAATAGAAAATAAGAAGTGTAAACATCATAGTTATGAACATCACGGGGAGTTAGTAACACATTTGCATCATAATTAACGGTGTGTATATACGATTTGTATGCAATGGTTAAGGGATAATGGAGTCAATTGTTAAAATGAGGAAGGTCATATTTGTCTTTGTGTCTTCAAACCCATGGGACAAGTTTCGTAATAACACCCCTCCCTTGGGTTGGTGAATCCGGTTGAAGAGTGGGATTCATAATCCTTTAGCATTATCAATCCAGGCCATAAAATCAAAACAAACATGAGGGGTCACAATCCTATCTCACTGATGAATCCTCATATCAAACATGGCCTTAAGGCCTCCAATACATTGATGGAAAATTTTTGAGGGCTCAAGGACAACACTAGACAAATTACTTTAATAAACTCTCTCAAAGCCTCCTTTATGCACTGCTATAAAAAAAAGAAAAAAAGAAAAGAAAAAGGAAACCCCGACATTCAGCCCATGTGAAAGCCCAACAATTTTCCTCCTCTTCTATCCGCACAGTGTTTGTTCCAGTTCTTGCTTCGCCCACATCAGACTCTCACTCTCTCACTCTCTCTCTCTCTCTCTCTCTCATGTGTGGGTAGTAATTGATGGTGTGGGACAAAATTAATTTCTCTGTCTTCAATTTTTGGGGTGGGTTCAATTTTAGGGAGTTTAGGCCCTTCGAGGTAGGGTATAGTGGATTTAGGCACTTAGGGTATCATACGGTTTCATAGAGTTTTAGAAGTTTAGGCACTTTCATACTGTTTTGGGGGTTTAGGCACCATAACCACGCTCTAAACAGATATGGCCCATCATTTCGCATACACAATGTGAACACCATCGTGTGAAATCAATCGCTATCTGTCTTGCTCGCCTTTGGCAACAACAAGAGTGTCGTCACTCAAAAACCTTGCAAGGTTAATAGTTTCGAGGTAAAAGAGCATCTCATGTTCGGATTTCTCACCATGGTTCACATGACATACTACTGGCACTACCAGAGCCCTCATCACACCAGCCACACCATTAACTTTGGTGTTTAAAAAGGGTGTTCACCACAATATTAGTTGATGCACTTTCTCTTGCCATTTTTTTTATTAGGAAAATACAAAACCAATCAGCCCTACCACTGATCCAAACTCCAAAATACGAAACTGTTTCTTGATTCAACCACAAAACGTGTGAACTTGTTTCTAAAATCAATAAACATAAACAGTTCATATTAACGTGTGGAAATAGTGGCTGAAAACTTCCATAACAAAAACAAGTTCAGATATGCATGCTCTAATCAAACTTCCCAGCGAAACAAATAAACAAAAAATATCTACTACTCCTATTTGTTTTCCCACAAAAACAAAGCCTGTTTTCCCTGGAATTCAGTCAATATTGTCTGAGATCAAGATCAAACACAAGATTAGAGAACAGATCTTAATATAAAAAATGCAACTGAATATAATCATTGTAATCTGGAAAAACAAAACAGATTCCGATCACAATTTTTTTAATTTTATTTTCAAAACGAAACTGATAAGTTCAATACCCAACAGAAGACTAACCAGTACTGTCTTCCACCAAACCGAGTTAGCTAGATTAGGGAATCTAACAAATCACATTCATTGTACCAAGAATACCGAATGGTATAAATCTGCCATGTTTATTGGAATTGTAACAGAACTCAAACCAACTGTTGATTACTCAATCTTATAACCTGCACTAGTTAGCAACGTTAATAGTAATCGAACAAAATGACTAAACCGAAGGTCAGTAGCCTAAACATTCCACAAAATAAAAAATTATATGAAACAATCTGAGGCCCTGTTTGTTTGAAGGAGATAAGGGTGGGATATAGATTTGTGTGGGATATACATATCCGGGTCAGCCATATGATGTGTTTGTTTGGTTTTGGGGTCCCGGATATACATTTCCTTGGATATACAAATACCCCTGCAGGGGTACTAAATTGAGGCATCCCCACCCCAACCTTTATTATATCCGGCCCTTTTCACCAAAACACCCCCGCCCCCTTTTGTCCCACTGTGCGTCAGGAGAGAGATAGAGAAATCTGCCACATGCCCCACTACCCACTATTGCATTACTTTTTGATTTGTTTATTTGGGATAAAATGGACATTTTACATTATACAACCTCTCATATCCTCCTTCTACAACAACAAAACAAACACAATAACTTTTAATCCCCCTTCCAAAATAATACCCCTCTAATTATATCCACCTCTATATCCCCCTCTTATTATATCCATCTTCTCCCCTCATATACATATCCCGCTAACAAACAGGGCGTGGAGAGGTTTAAAACCGTGTTTGGTATTTATTTATTTTTAAAATACTAGCACTATTCCAATACCCATTTCTCACCCAAACTCCCACTGGGTCCGTGATACGGACAGAGGGGCGGTGCTGCGCAGCCTTGTGCTGCGTAGCGTGCTGTGCGGCACTCGGTGTGGCCGCCCCGGTGTCGGCATGATGATCGAAGACGTCCATCGCGTAGAGCACGTCTAGTACTACAAGTTTACCAAAAATCAACTCAATCGGATATCATTAAGTGCGTCATCGGAACACAAATATCTTGAAAAAATGGGTTCAATAGTTTTCAACAAACTGTTTTCCAAAAGAATTTGCTTTAAGATTGTTGGAACACTATGTGGAAAAACAGTTTTGAATTTGATAAATTCTGGAAATTAAGAATAGGAAAAAGAGAAAACACAAAAACAAACCAGGGCCCTTGTTTCACACGGTTTCCTTGAGCAAATTCGCCACCTCACCTCGGGTGTTTGAGGTGTTGATCGACGTTTGCCTCCCAAGATTGATAGGCGCGTAAAATGTACACATGAGCGCCCCTAATTTACCCTTGCTAAGTCCATTTATTTTGTTAATTGGAGTATAATACTTTGTTTGCGTGTTTTTGTAGATACTTGGAGGCTTTCATATAATAAGCGCAAAAGTTGGATTTTACTTGTTTTCGGATCAGAGCCCGTGATCAAATTAATTGGTGGACAAAGCTTATAATAGAAAACAACAACGAGAAGCAGCCAATTATTTTACCATGTAATTGAAGTTTGGCCTTTGGAATTGTCATGGCAATAGGCCAGCCAACAACTGCCGTTTGTTAACTCATGCATTGGTGGGCCAAGTATTGATTTATTTGGTTTGATCACACTTGGACCCGAGTAAAGAAATTAATGGGCTTGCAAAAGGAGTAGGTGTAGGGCTCTACAATTACCGACTTGGGCAATAAGTGGGGCGGCAGAAGTGTATTATAAAAACAAGACCAAGGCATTGGCCTTGGGGGAAGAGGACATCACACGGACAGAATATCACGGCATCAGAGAACAGAGAAGCGGCGGCTTCTTTTGACAGACTATGTCCGGCTAAACTCTTCTCTAGGGCGTAGATGAAGCTTGTACTCCGAGTAACGTAGATTTTATTACTTTTGTTGGATTTAATTATTCGGATTTGCTTGTGTGAATTAGATGATTTCAGTTTTTTGAAATTGGTTTGAACTTTTCCCATTAAATTGTGTATTTGTCATGCGCGGCTTCAAATACTTTTCACACAACGGTTTTAATTGAATTCGTGGTAATTGACTGTGATAGATTATACTATCTGTAGACACCCCAATTTTGATGACTCATGCATCCCCAATGATGAAGAAAATGCACGAACTATACCTCGGAACAGTTGCTTGAGTCGAACGGATCAAAAAGAGCCAAAAACCCCCAAAACCACCTGAACCGCACGGCCTGAAACCCATAACCGTACGGCTTGAAAAACCATTTGCACCGTGCGGTGTCATTATGTGCACCGTACGGCATACCTTTGACGCCGTACGGTATCTCTTGTCCCATCAACAGGATTCCCGGGTTCGCCCAGCAGCTCAGAAGCGATGATGATATTCGCAAATCATGACATTCGCTGGCGTACGGGAATCGTCGAAATGATGAGTTCGTCCCACAATCCCCTCTATAAAAGACGTGAGAAGGGGAGGCCAAGAAGGAGATTGATCAATCCTCAGCGAAATTGCTCTCAAAACAAACTCGACATCTTCTTCGTTACTCTGCCAAAATCATTTCCAACTTCAAATCACACCGCTCTTGTCTTTATAAACCTACAACTACAATTCCCGATCCTCAAGTCAATCCCTTTCGAAGTCCATAGTCTCAATCAAGCAAATCCAAAGGTACACAGTCGCATTCAAATAAACAATCTGCTGAGGGGAGTCCCTGTCGGGCTCAAGGAGGGCTCCGTAGCTCTTCCTTGAGTCCAAATGGGGATAGTTCAGTAACACTAGAGCCTCTCGGAAAGGTATCACGCGATACCATCCATTGTCGCGGGATGCCGTCTCTGAAAATGAGGTACATTCACCTACCCAAAACCATTTTTTTAACTTGTTTCGATCAACAAAAAATGTGGTTTTTTACCTGAAAACAAAGTTGGTTTCAATCGGACAAAAATAAGAGTTTTTAAAAAATACACTGAGAAGAGGCACCGTACGGCATCTTTGTGGTACCGCGCGGTGTACATTTGAACACCGTACGGTGTTACTGGTAAACGCTCTATTTTCTAAGGTCCGATACTCTGTTTTTTGGTAAAACCAGTGGGGTTTAATTACAGTGAACCCCTCTCATTTTCTGTCTTCTTCACGTGCATCCCCCTTATGTTAAATTTCTTACGCTTATGTACTTGCTCGCGTGTTATGTGACTCGTTACTGTTATTCACTTCCTTTTTAGCGTGATATTACTTTTATTGTTTATGTGAAATAAAGTTTTTCATAAAATCATTTCAAAGAATAATCCCACAAATATCTAGTAAAGACCGGAAAATTCCGGGCACGCGGGGTGCATTTTTGAAACAAAACCTTCCCCGCGGGTAACCTGGCTCCCGAACCCAAATCTCTACTTTTCGCAGATCAAACCCCTTTTTTAGCGGCACAAGAGTCAATATTTTTCTAAACGGTTTCTCGGGTACCTAACATTTCTCAAGGATTAAACCCCGGGTGGCGACTCTAAATTTTTCCTATTTCCCGGATCGCCCTTTTTCATACACAACCAAAAACTCCGTGGACAATTTTGCCCGCGCGCGAAAAACGAGCGTCCACAAAATGGCGACTCCGCTGGGGCTCGATATTTTTTAAATTAATCTTTATTTTGACCTTTTACACTTGTAAAATGACCCTTCGAAAGCTTGACACCAAGTACGTGCTTCACGCCGTACTAGAAAGGATTGATGTCAGGGTGAAAGCCCGATAAGTCTGGACAGGAGCTTTCCCGGTTGTTTGCATGAGTAAAATTTCAAGGTTTTGATTAATTTAAAAAGCGAGCCAAACTTGAAAAATATTTGTGGGATTTTGAAAAGATTTTATTGTTGAACTTTTGTATTGCACGTGCATGGTTACTAGCCTCGCCGCTGCGTCTTGGTTACCCTACCCGGCTTACTGGTGTTAGGACATCCCAGGATTCTCGGCAACCTTGGACGATGATGAGTCAGCCTGTTGTTACTACCCTTGCCACGTCAGTATTCTGTGCAAAGGGGAGGCAAATATTGGCTCTAGTCTGGGGAACCCCTTTAAACCAAAACCGGCCTTTGCATATAGATAATCCTAGAACTTTCCAACCTAAGACAGGAACCCACAGGGTAGGATTACGTGATATATCCCGCTATGTGTTTACTGTTTTCCCATACCCTGTCGGCATGCTGCCTGTTTGCCGCTTTTCGCACATACCATGCTGCCTGTCTACCGCTTTTGTATATACTGCTGTCATTTTGCATGCATACACAAGTTAGGTTGACCCTAGGTTTCACTTCACTCACCTTGAGGATCGTCCCGGTAATCTCTGATTAGGCTGAATACAAAAAAAATTCCCCCAAAATTTTGCGAATAGGCTCTGTTTTTCTCCAAATAAAACCAGTACTCTTCTTGTCAGAACACAATGGCTGACCAACCAAGCAACAAGAGACTCAAGTCTACCTTCTCCACTCACTACAATGCTCCTGTCTGGATCATTGAAGAAGACGAGTCCCCCAAGCCTGAAGAGAAGACGCCCGCAGGTGAAAAGCTCTACAAGTGGGTTGACCAAGTCACTGAGCCAAATCAGTGGAACAACACTGAAAGCCGTCCAGGCTGGAAGTTCCATGTCTCGCCGGACAATGGCCCAAATATGCTCCCAGACAAGATCACTGTCATGTACGAAGAAAATGATGAAGACTTTTGCCCCATGCCACCAATCAAGTACTTTGATGATGTGGCAACCCGGTGTACTACTTTGCCGACCCAGTCACTGGCCATAAGTATTGGGATGAATGCAACTGTGATGGATGCTACGAGGATTACCTCCTTGACAATGAGGGCATATCCCCCCACCAGCTCCAAGAACAACATGCTAAAGAAGAAGAAGCCAAGGCCCGCAAGGGGAAGCAGAAGCTCGATGAAGCCAGTCCGCCGTCAACCCCGGTCAACCCAACTCATCCCACCCCGTGAAGCCATGATCTGAACAAGCTGAAGCACGCGCCATAACCAGATCTGATCAAGCCGTCAAGGGCTCTTTTGGAATAAAGTCAGCATCAGTTGTCCAGTTGTTTATCCAGTCTGTCATAGTTTGCTTATCGAGTCTGTTGTTGTTTTTTTTTTTCGTATGGGTTATTTACCGAGTCGGTAATGACCTGTACTTTGCTTATCGAGTCTGTTTTCCGCCTATCGGAACTCCTTTTGCATCACCCCCTACTTGGGTGATCAATGAAAAAGACGTCTTTTTATAAAAAATTTGGGAGCCAATTTGCAGTCTCGAACTACGTTATGGCCTGATTCCTCTTCATGGGGATACGTAGGCAACCTCGGTCCGGCCGTTGTATTCAGCAAAACCAGAGAAAATTGGGGCAATCTTGCATCATGCATAACACATCATTCATACATGTAGGTAGTTTGCATGTACAACATGATTTATTTTGTTCATACCATCAGTACTTCACCATTGGCAAAAACAAGAACACTCCTGCACCTGGTTGGGCTCGAACTCCCCAACAGCGATTAATTCGGACTGAGTCAAGAGTGGAACAGTTAGCTAGCCTTCCAGTCATGACCAAGAACACAGAGCAGACAAAGAAGACTGAGGTTCAGATTCTCAAAGAAGCCTTGGAAGATCAACGAGCCGCCAACAGCAAGCAAATGGCCCAGATGATGATCTTGATTCAGGATATTACTTCCCGGTTCCCTTCTGGGGAATCATCAACTAATCACCCAGAGATGGATGCCATGATGGCCAAAGTAGCCAAACTTGAGGAATCAATTCAGAAACAAGAGAAGATCGCTGCTATAGGCATTGACATGGAGAAACTATGCCTATTCCTTGATGCTAAGCTGCCTGACAAGTTCAAGCCCATTGACTGGGACAAGTTTGATGGAAGCGGTGACCCAAAAGCGCACCTGCAAACATATGTGGGTACCTTGTCCATGTATGATGTGGAGGAAAATGCCATGGCACAGATGTTCCAGCAAACCCTGACTGGATCTGCACTCCGTTGGTTTCTGAACTTGGACAATTCAAAGAAGAAGACCTGGGAAGACATTGGGGCAGCCTTTGTGGCTCAGTACAACTACAATATCCAGCTGGAAATGACCGTTCGGGAGTTAGAATCTACAAAGATGGGGAAGAACGAATCTTTCGCCGACTTTGTCAAACGCTGGAGAGGAAAAGCATCACAGATGATGGACAGGCCCTCGGAGAAAGAACAGATGAGGATTATCACTTGAAACTTGGAACCAGACTTTGCTAAGCATTTGGTGGTCTTTCAAACCTCCGCCGACTTCAAAACCTTTTATGAAAGTGGCCTTGCAGTTGAAGACGCAATCCGCACTGGCATATTTGACAAAGGGGGATCTATTTCTCGGCCTAAGCGAGTCTACTCCGGTAACAGCAATACCCTTTTCGGACCAAACACCTACAGCCCAGCCCCAGCCAGTTCCTCCAATCCCAAGCCAGTCAAAACTGAACCAATTAACCAGATAGCCACCTGTGAACACCCCGCGGAAAATGCCCACGAAAACGGTTGCGGTTTGGAAAATGGTTTTGATTGATTGAATGGAGTCGCCACCCGGATTTGAGGACCTTACCCGAGAAACCATTTGAAAAATGACTCTTTTGCCCTTGAAATGGAAAATACTTTACCGGTCTTTAAAATGAGATTTCTCGGGTCCGAAAGCTAGGTTACGTGAGGGGAAGGAATTCAAAGCACCCCACACGCCCGGCATATTTACCGGTCTCTACTAAATGTTTAGAAGATCTTTAAAATGTTATTCAAATGGACTTTTAAATGAGGATCAGAACATGAAATGTAATTAAATGAGGATCATGGCATGCAAATGATGAACCAAAGTTAATCAGAATATGAAAGAAAACAGAAAACATGATAATGGAAAAGGGGATCCAGGCGCCTGGAAGGTGATGATCCAGGCGCCTGGACCCAATGCAGGCGCCTGGAAGGTGATGATCCAGGCGCCTGGATTGGGCTCTGATGCACAAACTGGTTTTTCTCCTTTGATGATTTTCGACCCTCTCTCAAACCCCCCACTGGTATAGATGACCAAAGAGAGCTTGATTGAGTCCCCCTCAAGGCCTACTTGAGCACATTGGTAGAAAAACTACCTTGAAAAGCTTTGATTGATGAACTTGAGTTTGATTTTTGGACAATGTTTGGTAGTTGAATGGGCTGAATTTTGGGTTATTGGAAGTGTATCAAACTGATTATAGGTGGTTTGATTGGGGATTTGATTGTGGATGATGAAAAATGGGTAGAATCAAGTGAGTTTTTGGAGTTAGAATGGGGGAAAATTGAGTTTTGATGGTTGAAAATGGAGGGATCAGTTTGGGGATGAGTTTCTGGAAATATTTGGGCAGAATAACAGTAGGGGAGAGAGGTGAGAGCTGATCCTTTAGAATGGAGTGGGATGGGGGTATATATAGGGAGAGAATGAGAGAGTTTTTGGGTGGGTTTGGGAGGGAAATGACAATTTGAACTCAAAATGGGGAGCCAGAGTCTGTTGGAGGGAGATTAGAATGAAGAAAACGTGGGACCAAATAGGGGGGAGCCAATGGTTTCATAAAAAACCAGCTGCAGATTGTTCACTGGAAGTGATTCCAGGCGCCTTGAATTGGGGAATCCAGGCGCCTGGATTGAGTCCGGGCGCCTGGATTAGGGTAATCCGGGCGCCTGGACTGGGGGACTGCACAACAATCCAAACTTCGCGGGGCCATTCCGGGTGCTACCGAACTCCGTTTTGTGCATGGTTTGAAGCGTTGGAAAGCTTGAAAATTCTACTTTCTAACCCAAGTGGTTTGAACCAAAGATAATTTGTACATCAAAATATGTGACCATTTTACCCTAAGAAGGTCGGAAAAATGAATTATTTTGGTAAAACGTGCATATCTCCCTCATTTCAAAACGGATTGGGACAAATTATATATCGATAAAGAGGATTTTGAATGTACTAGAAGGTGGTGTTGGCTTGGGTTTATTTTGTAGAGGTTTAGGAGGGGTTATCAAGTTCACAATCAAGCTTCGCGTGCTCTATCAGGCATATTCATCATCGGGGATGCCAAGGACTTTCATGGGTTCAAATTGGGGTGTCTATAGTTGCCCCTCTTTGACGAGACTTGACATCATTGATTTGATGCGAGTATTGTCAAAGACCTGGACAGCCCAATCTGTTGCCCAAGAATTTCCAAAGCCACAAACACAAACATTGAAATCACATGGTCGTGCTCGACGAGCTACCTACGTACCCTTTTGCAGGGATCAAACCAGCGTAGTTCTTGGGGGCATATGCAAACAAATGCAACGGGTTCTCCTGTCCCTCAGGACGATTGATTTTAAAAAGTTTGGTCCTTTAGGACGATTGATTTAAAAAGTTTGGTCTCTCAGGACGATTGATTTAAAAGTTTGGTCCCTCAGGACGATTGATTTAAAAAGTTTGGTCCCTTAGGACGATTGATTTAAAAGTTTGGTCCCTCAGGACGATTGATTTAAAAGTTTGGTCCCTCAGGACGATTGATTTAAAAAGTTTGGTCCCTTAGGACGATTGATTTAAAGGACGATTGATTTAAAGGTTGTCCCTCAGGACGATTGATTTAAAAAGTTCTGCGGGGCGTTTGCAAACAAACGAAATCATGCGAATCGACGAGCCTTCCCGGGTCGTGAAACGCCAAACAAACGGATCATGCAAATCAACGAGCCTTCCCGGGTCGTGAAATGCTAAACAATCAAATCATGCGAATCGACGAGCCTTCCCGGGTCGCGAAATGCCAAACAAATGAACTATGCAAATCAACGAGCCTTCCCGGGTCGTGAAATGCCAAACAATCAAACCATGCGAATCAACGAGCCTTCCCGGGTCGTGAAACGCCAAACAATCAAACCATGCGAATCAACGAGCCTTCCCGGGTCGTGAAACGCCAAACAATCAAACCATGCGAATCAACGAGCCTCCCCGGGTCGTGAAACGCCAAACAATCAAACCATGCGAATCAACGAGCCTTCCCGGGTCGTGAAATGCCAAACAATCAAACCATGCGAATCAACGAGCCTTCCCGGGTCGTGAAACGCCAAACAAATGAATTATGCAAATCAACGAGCCTTCCCGGGTCGCGAAATGCCAAACAAATGAACTATGCAAATCAACGAGCCTTCCCGGGTCGTGAAATGCCAAACAAATGAACTATGCAAATCAACGAGCCTTCCCGGGTCGTGAAATGCCAAACAAACGAATTATGATTTTACGTGAATCGACAAGCCTTTGCGAGTCGAAACACTAAAAGCAAATGATTGTGATTATGATTGTGATTGTGATTGTGATTGTGATTGTGATTGGATTGTGATTGTGATTGTGATTGGATTGTGATTGTGATTGTGATTGTGATTGGATTGTGATTGTGATTGTGATTGTGATTGTGATTGTGATTGTGATCGAGTGTAGCTACCCTCTGAACAACGGGGAGGCTAAATTTAATGGGGCTATCCCTTGAGCAACAAGATAACCAATGATAAGATGATTGTCTACTGAGCAACGAGACAATCGAGGAAATGTGATTGCTTACTGAGCAAAGAGGCAATCAATACGCTATTGTACCAAACACATAAATGTGATGGTCTTAGCGGCACAATGGTTCGCCAACAACAAATTCTCAGAACAACTGATTAAATGCACTAACTGGTTAAACAAATATACTCAAACAACTTGACATGATTGATGTACACAATAAATGATTGATGATTGATGAATGATTGAATGATTAATTGATTGGATGCACCGGCTAGGCGGCTTTTGAATGATTGTCCCAAATGACTTGATTGAAAAATTGACCATGTCTGGTCTCGAAATTGATTTTGATAAAGGTGACCATTTCTGGTCTTGAAATTAATTTTGAAAAGGTGACCATTTCTGGTCTTGAAATTGATTGAAAAAGTTGTCCCTCATGATGATTGGTTGAAAATTGTCCCTCAGGACGATTGATTGATTTAAAACTTGTCCCTCAGGACCATTGACTTAAAAGTTGTCCCTTAGGACCATTGATTTAAAAGTTGTCCCTTAGGACCATTGATTTAAAAGTTGTCCCTTTAGGACCATTGATTTAAAAGTTGTCCCTTAGGACCATTGATTGAAAGTTGTCCCGCAGGACGATTGCATGTGACTCGTGCATCGACACTCGATGACAACAACGACAACATTCCTTCTTTAAAAAGTAGGAGGCTCAATGGGTGGCTCTTTTGCTTTACTGTCTTTCCCTTGAGGCCAAGGTTTGGGTTGCAGCTTGGCAAAACTTGGGTTTTGGATTGGTTTGAGGCTTTTAGGCTTCTATGCCCCAGTCCTGGATTTGGGTGTATGCTTCCCCCAGAAATGGCATTAGGCTGATATGCCCCACAGATGATGATCCTCAAATCTGATTTTCTTTCTCGGCTCTGCTGATGGTTTTGACAACCAATTGACCATGTACCCAAACACGGGTTCTTTGATGCATTGAAATCGTTTCCACGAGTCAAGGATAGACAAGATTAAGACTACATGATTGACTGTTTGACAAAGAGGTGAATTTTTACAAGGCCGAGGAATTTGATCGGCCTTTTGGACAAAAGGATGGACATTGATGAGACCGACAAGGCCAAGGAATTTGATCGGCCTTTTTGACAAGGGGGTGGACATTGATAAGACAGACAAGGCCAAGGAATTTGATCGGCCTTTTTGACAAGGAGGTGGATTGTGACAGACAAAGCTTGCGCAATTTGATTGACCATGTTGACCTGACAGATAGGAGCAAGAACGTGTTGACTCGAAAGACATGGAAGACTACGTTGACTCAAAGTTCTGAAAGATGCCAAACATGTCTTACTATTAACTTCGAAATTGTCATGATAAAATTGAATTTTTATTTTGTGATTGTTTCACTCCATCAAGTGATGTTCATTCAAATCTTCTTGAAACACAAGATTTCTTGTCATGAACCCATGCCCCAGATTGCTGATGATGCTTCCTTGATTTTTCTTAAAAATGCCCCAGTTTAGAGGGTTGCTGATGAAGTTAAGAGGGCTACTGATGAAGACCTATTGATATGCCCTCAGTTTGGATTTTTGCTCTGCATGATGTCAGTGTTTGCACAATGCTTTGACTTTTGATTTTCAAGGGAGATTAGACTGTTCCCTTTTGACTTGAATTCTCACTATCAAGTTGCACTTTCCAATCTGAAAGGACTTCATTCAGGTTATAATGGGGCCAAGGCTATGGGTTTAACAAAGGAAGGATTATAGGCTCAAAACATCTCAATTTTCCTCAGGGTTATTTGAGCTAGCAGCTATCTCAGACTTTTTGTGCCATTTTTGCTTTTGATGGGTGCTTTCATGTGTCTCTTCTTGCTTTAAATGAGCACTTCCTTTCAAGATTTTTCCATTTCAAATTTCTTCAGTGCTCTTCATCTTGTTGCACCCATGTATTTGACAAGCCTATAAGTTTGGTGCTTTCATTCTTGTGATGCTTGTATCTTCACGTGCTTATATCCTTGGCACTTTCATTATGCTGGCTATCATGTGTTTGACACTTTCATATTTCTTGTTTCACCCCAGTGTGGGGGATAGCTGCCTAGCTGGGTTCTTTTTCAAAGAAATTGATTCAGGCTCAAAAGGGCTTTGCAATGGATATTTATGTGGGGGATCAAACAAGGAATGCCTTTCTTCATTTTGAATTGTGCAACTTGATGGGGAGAATTCATGCTTGCTCTAACTTTTGCCTAGATCTCATTTTGAAATTTGATCTAGCGAGCTTTTTGCCTTAATTTTTGCCTAGGCCGCCCTTGCGGGTTTTCGGCCTAGCAGGCTTTTCCTGTGTCAAAGCATTACTTCTTGATGGCGCTGGGGAATGGTCCCTTGAAAATCCTCCTTGTACGGGGCGAGAGTTCAATCCAAATCCATCTCGTGTTTTGAAGTGATTATCATGTTTCTCAAATGATGGTGGAAAACAATTCCAAGTTGAGGGATTATTACAAAAATTCAAGTTTATGATTGACAATTTCAACACAACAGGGGGATGACATTGATTTTTGATAGTTACGACCGAACCGCGAAGGGTTGCCTACGTATCCCTTTGCAAGGAATCAGGTCGTGCGTAGTTCAGGACTACAAAGTTGACTCTAATTTTTGAATTTTTTTATTTTTCTTGACAACAACAATATATTACAGACTTGAATCTTGAAAAATTCATAGACACAAGAGCACGACAGACTCGAAGATGAGAACACACAGACAAGGAAAACAAAGACACAAACTAACACGACTTGCAAACTGATTCTTGACTTGACACTTGAATACTTCCAAGACTCGTGGAAGATTGACTTATTACATGGCCATCGATGGTTCATTGATTTGACGAAATGCTTGGTTTCGCCAGTGGAGCAGAGATGGATCCGTTGTCAATGAGATCTTGTATCTTGTGGCGGAGGCGATGACACTCATCGGTAGCATGACCAGCACTTGATGGAAGGCACAAAAGGCGTTTGGGTTGTGATAGGCTGGGAGTTTTTGAGGTAGAGGAGTTGGAGAGAGTGGTTTGAGAAGACCGGCTTCATGGAGCTCTTCATACATCAAGGATAGGGGTGTGGTGAACTGTGAGAGGGTTGTTTGTGGTTTTTGAGAGCGGTTGGTTTGGACTGTGATTTTGTTGATGGGTGCTGCTTGGTTGGGGTTATGTTTTGTGGAGCTGGATGAGGTGTTTGCATACAGGTTGTTGTTATCCCTGGAGTTGTTGTTCTTGGTTTTTGGAGTGGGGCCATCTTTTTCAAGAATGCCGTCCCGTATTGCTTCCTCAATTGACAGGCCTGTCTCAAAGTAGGTCTCAAAGTTATGTGCCTGGGCCATCACCATGTACTGGGCCAAGTCGGTTGTAGATTCTTGGTTATGATCCTCATTTGGTCCTTATCACTGGGACGATCAGTCATTTGTGCGGCCTTCGTCCTCCACCTTTTTACAAATTCTGCAAAGGACTCTTTCTCTTTCATCTTGATACTTTCAAGTTCACGAGTAGTGACCTTGAGCTGTACATTGTACTCATACTGCTTTATGAAAGCAGCCGCCATTTCATCCCAAGTTTGCCTTTTTGAGATGTCAAGAGACAAGAGCCATTGAAGTGCTGGCCCTGTGAGAGTTTCATGGAACATTTGGGCCATAGTGGGCTCATCAACATCTTGCAATGAAAGGGAGCTCACGTATGCCTGAATGTGTCCCCTTGGATCCCTGGTACCGTCGAACTTCTCAAAGTTCACATGTTTGAATTTCTTAGGGAGTTTGGCACCCGGGAAAAGGCAGAGCTTATCCATATCAAATCCGGTGGTTGTCCGTTGCTCGTTCTTGGCTACTAACTCCTCAAGCTTAGCAATCTTGGCTAGCATCTCGGCCAATTGAGTGTTTTCAGCAAGTTGCTCTTGGCGGTCATCATTAGGGATTTCTTGGTTTTGGGGCCCACCTTCGGGCATTTGAGGTGGGGGTGGAGGCAGCCGGCTTTGGATATTTATCATGATTGCCATGAGTTGGGCAATTCGAGTGTCATTCCGGACCCTCTCATCTTGCAGTTCCTTCCTCAGTTGCTCTATCTCATTCGGGGGATCTTGTTCCTGATCTGCCGACATTCTCGTTCCAGACACTGGCAATAAAGGTTGAGATAATCTTTGTCCGGGCGGTCGGATCCAATCAGGTAAGGTTTTCTTGATTCAGGACTGACAGTAAAGCAAAAGTCAAACTCAGATTGTGCCCCCTGGTTTTATTGAAGAAAATGTCATGCATGTGTTGTCGCATCGTGTTGTCCTAAGATCTAGACTACCGGTCTCGGTCTCACTTAAGACATTGCACGGATGTGCGAAACAACAACCACGGGTAAGTCGTGACAGGCAGGTTAAATTCCAATCGTCGTGGAATCAGAGCCAATCTCCTTATAGACCATCCGAGACAGAGCAATAAGGTTGTTGAAATCCGGATACAGATGCACTTAAGGCTAGCCCGAAACACGGGGAGCCGTTCGGGCACGGCAGACACCAGAGGTATCTCAAACTCCATGGATTTAAAGTCTCCTAGACTGCATCCTATTCCTATAGATTATGCCAAGGTTAACCTATGGTTAGTCTACCGGTTTCAAAGCTCACTTGAAGCCATTGCACAGATGATTGGATCAACACCACGGGTAAGTCGTTTACTCGGCAGTTACGGCTTTTCAACCTATAGCCTAAATGTTGAAGCCGTAACCGTTATCCTTTCTTGACCATCCGAGACAAAGCAATGAGGTGTCGCCATCCAGTTACAAATGACTCCAAGGCTAGTTCAAAACATGGGCTGCCGTTCGGGCACGACAAACACCGGAGGTATCTCAAACTCCATGGATTTTAAGTCTCCTAGACTGAATTCGACAGCTTTGGAAGATTGCCCCAATCCTCAAGTTTTCTTTTAAGTGATAAGTCCTTGATATCGGATGATCGGATTTGGGAAATTCTGATCCACACGAATTCCGACAATGATCTAAGATCAGATGCCTAAGGGCGATTGACCCTCCTCGGGCCAAGGTCCCTTAAACCCGTTTAGATCAGTGTTAGGAATTTGATGATCCAGATTTTCCCACGTCCGGTCGTCCTAAAGGCTAACTTGTAAGAACAACGCGCATATGGGATGCACGACTCATCATCGGGCCGAGGCAATCTTCTACTAACAGCTGGGAACCTAACTTATGCTATACTGACAATGTGCGAGACAAGAATATGTACATATGCAAGTGTATGCATGTATGCAGTATGGCATGCTAGGGAAAACAGTAGCATAATCACATAACAGGATGGAACACATAATCCTAACACATGGGTTGGTTATCTAACATGGGTTCTATGGTTATCTATATGCAAAGGCTGGTTTTGGTTTGAGAAGGGTACCCCGGACTCAAAGCCAAAGCTGTCTCCCACCGCCAAGGATCCCGCAAGGCAATGGTAATAACGACAATTGTGACTTATCACGGTCGGGGGGTGCTGAGCATTTCCGGATTCCCCGTCACCGGCAAGCCGGGCGGGATTGCCGAAACACGCCAGCGGAGGCTAGTAACCATGCGCGTGCAATGCAAAAAAGTCCATAAAAATAATATTTCAAAATCTTTTAAACATTTTTCAAGTTTAGCTCTCAATAATTAATATACATTTTAATAAAATTACACATAAGTGTAATAATACTAAAATATATATTAATCAAAGTCCCCAGCGGAGTCGCCAGCTTGTGAACACCCCGCGGAAAATGCCCACGAAAACGGTTGCGGTTTGGAAAATGGTTTTGATTGATTGAATGGAGTCGCCACCCGGATTTGAGGACCTTACCCGAGAAACCATTTGAAAAATGACTCTTTTGCCCTTGAAATGGAAAATACTTTACCGGTCTTTAAAATGAGATTTCTCGGGTCCGAAAGCTAGGTTACGTGAGGGGAAGGAATTCAAAGCACCCCACACGCCCGGCATATTTACCGGTCTCTACTAAATGTTTAGAAGATCTTTAAAATGTTATTCAAATGGACTTTTAAATGAGGATCAGAACATGAAATGTAATTAAATGAGGATCATGGCATGCAAATGATGAACCAAAGTTAATCAGAATATGAAAGAAAACAGAAAACATGATAATGGAAAAGGGGATCCAGGCGCCTGGAAGGTGATGATCCAGGCGCCTGGACCCAATGCAGGCGCCTGGAAGGTGATGATCCAGGCGCCTGGATTGGGCTCTGATGCACAAACTGGTTTTTCTCCTTTGATGATTTTCGACCCTCTCTCAAACCCCCCACTGGTATAGATGACCAAAGAGAGCTTGATTGAGTCCCCCTCAAGGCCTACTTGAGCACATTGGTAGAAAAACTACCTTGAAAAGCTTTGATTGATGAACTTGAGTTTGATTTTTGGACAATGTTTGGTAGTTGAATGGGCTGAATTTTGGGTTATTGGAAGTGTATCAAACTGATTATAGGTGGTTTGATTGGGGATTTGATTGTGGATGATGAAAAATGGGTAGAATCAAGTGAGTTTTTGGAGTTAGAATGGGGGAAAATTGAGTTTTGATGGTTGAAAATGGAGGGATCAGTTTGGGGATGAGTTTATGGAAATATTTGGGCAGAATAACAGTAGGGGAGAGAGGTGAGAGCTGATCCTTTAGAATGGAGTGGGATGGGGGTATATATAGGGAGAGAATGAGAGAGTTTTTGGGTGGGTTTGGGAGGGAAATGACAATTTGAACTCAAAATGGGGAGCCAGAGTCTGTTGGAGGGAGATTAGAATGAAGAAAACGTGGGACCAAATAGGGGGGAGCCAATGGTTTCATCAAAAACCAGCTGCAGATTGTTCACTGGAAGTGATTCCAGGCGCCTGGAATTGGGGAATCCAGGCGCCTGGATTGAGTCCGGGCGCCTGGATTAGGGTAATCCGGGCGCCTGGACTGGGGGACTGCACAACAATCCAAACTTCGCGGGGCCATTCCGGGTGCTACCGAACTCCGTTTTGTGCATGGTTTGAAGCGTTGGAAAGCTTGAAAAGTCTACTTTCTAACCCAAGTGGTTTGAACCAAAGATAATTTGTACATCAAAATATGTGACCATTTTACCCTAAGAAGGTCGGAAAAATGAATTATTTTGGTAAAACGTGCATATCTCCCTCATTTCAAAACGGATTGGGACAAATTATATATCGATAAAGAGGATTTTGAATGTACTAGAAGGTTGTGTAGGCTTGGGTTTATTTTGGAGAGGTTTAGGAGGGGTTATCAAGTTCACAATCAAGCTTCGCGTGCTCTATCAGGCATATTCATCATCGGGGATGCCAAGGACTTTCATGGGTTCAAATTGGGGTGTCTACACCACCCAGTCTCCACCTATCCAAAACACCTCCCAGCCGAGAAGAGAATTTTACCAATTCCCTTTCCCTCTTACCACTGTCTACAAAAAGCTCCTTGAGAAAAATGCCATCAAGCCTCTTGATCCACCCAAAGAGCTTCCTACAAATCACAACCCAAATGTCTACTGTGCCTACCACCAAATGCCCGGCCATCATACCAACAATTGTATCCATCTCAAACACATAGTCCAAGACTTGGTTGATGATGGAACCATTCCAATTCCCAAACAAAAACCCAATACCATTTCCAATCCCTTGCCTAACCACAAGCAAAATATCCAAATCAACCAAATATCCTTCAGCTCCACTTCAAAAGGCCAAAGCCTTCCCCAGTTCAATCCAAGCCTGTACATTGTGTCAGTCTTTGAACCTAAACCTTTTGCGCCAGTATCGGAAGACCCGGAGATCTATGCCATTGGAGCTTTTGAACAAAAGCCCAAACTTAAATGGAGTGACCTCGTTGAAAAAGGAGAATGAGCCATGAGCGATCAAGAGTGGGAAGATTCCCAGCAAACATTGTTCGGTTCTTTGCTAATCTCTTGGGACCCGATCCAATACATCATCCCAGAAATTCATGACAAGCCAGTTATTTACATGCCAGAAGGTCTCAATATCAACCAAATTGAAGAAGTGGCAGTCAATGCTGACCCTTTGGACGCAGTTTCACTCCCAGCTTTATTTCAGCACAACTCATCAGGCAGCCATTCGCTACCTCAACTTCCCGAAGAAGGAAATCACCAGGCTATCAAAACGGTCTTCAGTAATCACGATTGGTTCCCTCAGGCATACATTATCGGAGAGTCTCTCCCGCGGCCATCCGCGCCATTCTCACACACTTCCAATATATCGGTTCTAGTCACAGATCCCCAGGCAACCACATGGAACGAAGATGAGGTTATCGACATCCGAGTCGGCAGCAACGAAGTGTGGACAGTCAATAAATCCATGCTAGACCAATCTTTCTGGCAAGATTCAGAGGTAGCAAATCTAAAGACAAGATTGGAAACGGTTGATATTAGCAGCCAGGAAATTCCAGGCAGTTTGATAGACTTGTGGTCTGAAGATCAACAGAAAAGGGAAGTTATCAAAGTCGGCAAGCGCAAAATCGGCGAAGGATTCGAAGACTTCTGGGGTGAAAACCAACAACTCTGGGAAGATACGGTCAATCGAGTAACGAGAAGCGACCGAATCTACCAGCCGGCCAACCTTCAAAAGAACATCTCATACCAAACTCAGCCAGAAGAGTTCATCTGGGATGATCCCATTCAGGAAAATTCACCTCCAGCCGAGCCAGAAGTTACTACTCAACCACCTCAAAGGAACCGAGCAACAGCGGAAGACTTGGTTCAGAAACAACTCGAAAGAACTCCAGCATCAGTCTCAATTTGGGGTTTACTCTCTTCCTCCCGGGAACATCGTCAAAAGATGATCAAAACTCTGTCCAACATGGAAGTACCACCTGATACTCCCCCGGAAACCATGGTGGCACTGCTCACTCCATCTCGCGCAAAGCACGTCGTTGTCTTTACTGAAAAAGATTTACCCCCGGAGGGAGCTGGCCACAACAAACCCTTGCACATCACTCTCAAGTGCATGGGAAAATGGTCCTTGTTGTTCTGCTTGACAACGGATCCGCTCTGAACCTGTGTCCGCTGCGGACAGCTTACTACTTGGGGTTCAAGAACAAAGACTTTCAGCCTTCTAACCTCGGAGTGCGCACGTATGATAACACTCGCAGGGATGTGGTAGGAATAATCCAGATGGAAGTGGTGATCGAAGACTTCAAAACGGATATTGAGTTCCATGTGCTTAACATTCCGTCATCTTTTCACCTGCTGCTGGGTAGACCTTGGCTCCATCGATCAGATATCATGGCAGTCCCTTCTTTTCTACACCAGAAAGTCCAACTCGGCCTAGCTACAGGAACTTTAACCATTCATGGAGATTCAGGAATTCGTCCCCATGTCCCCGACAATGCACCACTACTCGAAATCGCGCACGGAGAATAAGATGTCACTCTCGGTGGTTTTTCTTTCGACACTTCAGGGTCAGTTCTTACTGTTAAAATGGATGAGGACTTCTCAGTCAGCTCAACTGCCTTGGAAATGATGAGGAAAATGGAATACCTGCTCGGCCTGGGGGTAGGTCTGAACAATCAAGGGATGGCTGAATTCCCCGAATTCTCAACAAATAACCACCGCTATGATCTCGGTTATGAGTCAGCT
This sequence comes from Vaccinium vitis-idaea, assembly GCA_963854785.1. Classification (NCBI taxonomy): domain Eukaryota; kingdom Viridiplantae; phylum Streptophyta; class Magnoliopsida; order Ericales; family Ericaceae; genus Vaccinium; species Vaccinium vitis-idaea. The sequence goes on from OY978226.1 coordinate 17,989,309, forward strand.
GATGACAAACCAAGAAAGGGAAAGAAGGTGCAAGCTGGTGCTAAGAAAAAGCCCATTCAGTTTGTGAAGGCTCCAGAAGTTGTCTATCAAGGGGAACCGGAACCATCCTGGGACATGGAAACAAAGACTAGGCTTCCAGGCTTTGAAATCTTTGCAAACGATACCTGGGACAGTGACGATGAAGCCGAGAAGAGAGAAGAACTGATTAAGGCACTTCAAGTCGATTGGATCGAAACTCTTGACTCAAGGAATCTCCAATCGCTATTTGGGGAAGAGAGCCTGATAGGTGTGTGTGGACGGCCCACCGTAAAATGGCGCGGTTCGCGTTTCGAAAAGATTGTGTTTGTTTGAGTCGCCACCCGGATTTGAGGTCCGAACCCGAGAAACCGATAAAAACATGACTCGTTTGCCTATTTGAAAAAGATTTCACTGATCATGGCGGAACCAAAGATTTCTCGGATTTGGGGGTTTGGTTACAAGAGGGGAAAGGTTTTACGGCACCCCTCTCGCCCGGTCCGTGAACCGGTCTCTACTCAATATTTTGTGGGATTTTAGAAATATTTGAAATTCGATTTATTCATAAAAATAGGGGATCGGGAATGGGAATCACATAAACATAAAATGTATATCCAAAGTGGATGCTTATGCTTGATGATTTTCATGAGTAATGATGATGATAACAAGTGAAACCATACAAGTATTTACAAGGAAATGAGAAATTACAGAAACTGTACATCAATTTCAGAAATTTATGAACATGAGACCTAATTAAACTGTTTCACAAACTGGATCCCAGAATAGGGATTGAGCGCTCAAAGACAAAGGCTTGAGCGCTCAACCTCTTCAAACCAGTTTGAGCGCTCAAGGCTCATGGATTGAGCGCTCAAACCAGTTCCTGGCTTCTGTGAAATTACACCTTTTTGCCACTTCTTTACGAGATCAAACGTTTATCAAACACTTTACCATGAGAAACAAATAAGAACAGATAGATTGATCTCTTAAAGAATGATGAAAAGAGCATAATCACCACAAATTCACAAAGAAATGTTTGAAAATAGAGAAGTGAGGGAGGAATCCAGGTCCTAAACACAACGATAATAACTCACACACACAAATAATATGCTAAACCATGGTCCATCATCGAAACGACAAACAATCAGCAAACTGCTCAAGAACAGCTTGAGCGCTCAAGCTAATGACATTGAGCGCTCAGGCCATAATCTGGCTTTCTGGTTTTTGGCTTGAAAATGGATTTTTAATGATTCTCAGGACCTTCAGGACTTTAAACAGAAACAAATGAACATGATTTCAGTCACCATTTTGTACTCAAAGATGAGATTTGCAAAGGTCTTGATTTTCGATCATCACAAAATAGTTAACCAATATTCATGCATGTGATTTTGAAATGGAAATGAACTGTTTTGAGGGTCACATGAACACAGGTAACCATTAAACAATGATCAAAACCAAAAGATGGCACAAAAATCAACAAAATAGAAACTCATTTAGAACTGGGATTGAGCGCTCAAGGTCTGAAGTTTGAGCGCTCAACCCCTGTTGTAACTGCAGATTTGAGAAATGTTTTTGAACAATTTTTAGACCCCTGTGAGCTCAATGCAAGTATAAAGAACTTGCTTGAACTCACTGGCCTTCCTCAGATGGACCAAAACAGTGAATACATCACATGTTTCACTACCTTTTGGAAATGCTGGTAATTTGAACTTGATTCTGGGCTTAGGGATGACGATTGTGGATGTTTTGGTTTATACTCTGGACGAATTGGACAATGTAGGTGATTGGTTGATGATCAAGGACAGAATTTTGGACTTGAAGAGTGGTTTTTGCCAGTGGTTTTGGTAAGGAATGGATGGTTTTGTAGAGAGAGAGGGATGAACGATCTTCTAGAGATTTGAGGGCTGGAGTATGAGAAGGGTTAACCCCAAAACCAGGGGTGGTGAGTGGGTTTTATAGAGTGAGTGGGAGGGAAGAGAGGAGAGAGAGGAAGTGGGTTTGTATTTAAAAAGGGGTAGGGGTAGTTTTTTAGGTGTAGTTTATAGCAATGTAGGATGTATTGTACGTATAAGGATCGTAGAGGATCACCCCAGACGCTCCCATGCAGAAAATCTCATGATGAGATACTCTGCAAGTTGCTGACTGGATCAGAGTTGAGCGCTCAAAGCTGTGGGCTTGAGCGATCAAGGTGTTTTCCCAGGGTTGAGCGCTCAAAGCTTCAAGCTTGAGCGCTCAAGGCTCTTGATGGAAAATTGATGGTTTGGGCTTGGTTCAACAGTGCTTGGGTTGGTTTGGGCTGTTTTGATTGCTTGGGGTGGTGTTTGGTTGATTTTGATCAAATTCAAGTCATTCTCACAAGTTCCAGGTAATCATGATTGGTCCGTTTCATCATCGGGGATGCTCGAGTGCATCCTGGGTTCAAAATCGGGGTGTCTACAGTGTGGAAGAGGAAGGCGAGCCTGCTGCGATGCTGTTTGATTTGAAGCCTGATTTGGAGCTTGCCGAAGAGGTAGAGTTGATGATGCTGAGTCAGGATGCCCTTGGAGATGTCACCACACTCATTGTGGATGCCAATGGAATTTGTAAAAATTGCACTTTCGCGCCTAGAATCACTTACATTAGCACTGAATTTGAGTCAGAGTCTGAGTCTAGCACTGAGTCTGAGTCTTACCCTGAACATGTATCTGTCATTCCCCCGCGTCATCACTTTTCTTTTGAGTTTGAGTCCACTCTCATGTATCACGCCCCTGGGCCCCCCGCATTTGCTATCAATGAAATAGACTTTATTTATCTTGTTGTATCCGAAATAAGTTGTGTTGACCCCGACGATGAAGGGATTGAGTTCGAGGAAGAAATTCCGGAAGAACTTCGATCTCTAATCAAAAGGGAAGACGAAAGGCATGCTCAACCTCTAAAAGAAGAAATTATTTCTATAAATTTGAAAAATGAAAGCAATCCGCGCATGATTCAAATTGGTTCCGGACTATCTCCAGAAGGTTTCAAAGCCCACTTGAATCTCCTGAAAGAATTCGAGGACGTTTTTGCATGGTCACACGCAGATATGCCTGGCATCGACCCCGAGATCGTGGAGCATCGAATCCCGCTTTATCCAGATGCGAAGCCTGTCAAGCAGAAGTTGAGGAAAATGAGACCTGACTGGGTGTTGGAGATCAAGAAGGAAATTCAGAGGCAAATAGACGTCGGGTTCCTGATGGTGACAGAATACCCTCAATGGGTTGCAAACATCGTTCCTGTCCCTAAGAAGAACGAAAAAATTCGAGTCTGTGTAGATTTCAGGGATCTGAACAAGGCGCTGCCTATAGACGATTTCCCGTTGCCGCACATAGATGTACTTGTGGACAATACTGCTGGACATGCACTTATTTCTTTCATGGATGGTTTCTCAGGATACAACCAGATTCTCATGGCTCCCGAAGACCGCGAGAAAACTACTTTCACCACAGAATGGGGTACTTACTGTTACAGGGTCATGCCCTTTGGACTGAAGAACGCCGGGTCAACCTACCAGAGAGCGGCTACAACATTGCTACATGACATGATCCACAAAGAAGTTGAAGTTTATGTGGATGACATGATTGTCAAAGCCAAGGAAAGGGAAGGACATCTACCCGCACTTAGGAAATTCTTCGAAAGGATTCGCAAGTACCGGTTGCGTCTCAATCCCGAGAAATGCACGTTTGGTGTCACAGCTAGAAAGATGTTGGGATTCATGATCACTACGCGAGGAATCGAGATAGATCCTTCCAAAATTAAGGCTATTCTCGAAATGGAGCCACCCCGGACAGAAAAAGAAGTACGAAGCTTTCTCGGGAAGATTCAGTTTATCAGCAGATTCATCGCCAAGTTAACCTCAACTTGCGAGAAGATGTTTCGATTACTCAAGAAAGGTGTACCATTCAAATGGGATGACGGATGTCAGAAAGCCTTCGAAACCATCAAGAAATATCTTCAGAGCCCTCCAGTGCTGATGCCACCAACGCCAGGGCAACCGCTCATCATGTACTTATCTATTACCCCATCAGCAATGGGATGCATGCTCGCGCAAGAAGGCGAAGGCGGGAGTGAGAAAGCAGTCTACTACATCAGCAAGAAAATGGCTGGATGCGAGGAACGGTACACCTCCCTGGAAAAAGTTTGATGGGCCTTGATATGGGCTTCCAAGAAATTGAGACACTACATGTTAGCCTACTCGGTAAGTCTGATTTCTCGGATGGACCCTCTCAAATACTTGTTCGAGAAACCAGCACTCACGGGTAAACTGGCGCGCTGGTTGCTTCCGTTAGCTGAATTTGACATCAAGTACGTAACTCGGAAGTCTGTGAAAAAAGAGCTGTTGCTGAATTTCTAGCCGATCATTCGGTGGAAGGTCCAGAAGATGTGGGGTTCGAATTCCCCGACGAAAATGTCATGCCACAACCGATGATGCATGGTTGTTATACTTTGACGGGGCTGCTAACCAGAAAGGATTCAGGATTGGAATCCTGCTCATCTCACCCGAAGGGTCACACATCCCTCTTGCTTTCAAGCTAAACTTTGAGGTCACTAACAACCAGTCCGAATACGAAGCATGTATCGTGGGAATGGAAGCCGCTCTCGAAATTGGTGCCAAAAGGTTGGAAGTGATCGGAGATTCCAACCTGGTGGTTTCTCAAGCAAACGGTGACTGGAAGGTTAAGGAAGACAAACTGAAGCCCTACCACAAGGACCTTGATGACCTGATCCATCGATTCCAGGTTGTCACTTTCACTCATGTGCCCAGATTAAACAACCTGTTTGCTGATGCCTTGGCAACATTGGCCTCACTGGTGGAGATACCTAACGGAGTCAAGCTTCGGCCGATTATGATTGAACAAAGGGACAAGCCTGTTTATGAATACATCATGGTTATTGATGAGCCTGACGATGGTCTCCCCTGGTACCACGACATCTGGAACTTCATTGAGAAAGACGAATATCCGACTGGAACTGACAAGAAGGACCAGATTCTCTCCGGAAGCTAGCTTCTCACTACATTATCTGCGGGGGCAGGCTGTACCGAAGATCCCACTGCGGAATGCACAAATTGTGCGTGAACGGCGAAGAAGCAACCAGAATCATGGAAGAAGTACACAACGGAGTCTGTGGCCCTCACATGAACGGAACCATGCTCGCCAAGAAGATCTTGCGACAAGGTTATTACTGGTCTACCATGGAAACCGAGTGCATCGAATATGCAAGACGATGTCACAAATGTCAGATTCATGCCAATCTCATGCACATACTGCCATCAGAACTGCATTCTATGACTTCACCCTGGCCTTTCTCTACCTGGGGCATCGACGTCATCGGCAAAATCACCCCAGCTGCTTCAAATGGGAACAAGTTCATCCTAGTTGCTATCGATTACTTCACCAAGTGGGTTCAGGCTGCCTCCTACACTACCCTCACCGCAGTTCAGGTCGCTCTTTTCATCAAGCAAAACATCGTTTACCGGTATGGAGTACCTCACGCATTCGTGTCCGATAATGGTGTTCACTTCAAGGGTAGAGCCGCAGAAGTTCTCGAAGACTTTGGGATCCAGGTCCACAAGTCGACCGTCTACCGGCCACAAACCAACGAAGCTGTAGAAGCGGCCAACAAAACCATCAAGTCAATATTGGAAAGAACCATTTAGTCTACAAGAAACCGGCATGAACAACTGTCGTTAACACTTTGGGGATACCGGACATCCATTCGTACTCCGACAGGGGCAACACCCTATTCTTTGGTCTACGGTATGGAGGCCGTTCTCCCTATTGAGCTTGAGGTACCATCACTGAGGGTCATGATAGAAGCGGACATCGAGGAAGCTGAATGGCAGAGCGCGAGATTCGAAGAACTCATGCTATTTGACGAGAGAAGGCTCAAGGCCTTATATCATGTTCAAGGGTATCAACGCCGAATCGCACGTGCTTTTAACAAGAAAGTCAAGTCCAGGAATTTGCAGGAAGGAGATATGGTTTTGAAGGAGATCCGGGCTCCAGTTTTTTATCCACGAGGGAAGTTTCGGCCAAAATGGGCAGGGTCATACATCATCAAGAAGATCTTGTCTGGAAACGCGCAACTCAGCTTATCGATCTCGACGGCAACGAGTTCTCCACATTGGTTAACATGGATTAGCTCAAGCGATACTACCCCTGAGAGAAGCTCGCTGGACTGAAAACCGCAAGGGCGGGCAGTGCCAGACAAAAATTAGAGCAAGTCTGCTAAGTTGAAAACCCACATCGGGCGGCTTAGGCAAAATTCAAGACAAATGAATCAAAAGAGCTCGCTAGACCGAAAACCCAAAAGGGCGGTACTAGGCAAAAATCAGAGCGCAAAAGGAGAGTGAAAATACTCGAGTGAACCCTAACCGAAATTGCATGCACGAACTACGTCATGACCTGATTCCTTCTTAAGGATACGTAGGCATCCTCACATTGGGGACCGGTCGCAATCTTTTGTAAACATCCCTCGAGTTGATCCATAGCCGTCATTTGCGCTTACAATCACAATCAATGAGAATCATAGCAGAAAACTTTTGCAAATCACTTTTATTCAAACTGATTTCTTCAATTACATGGCTGAGCATGAAACTTTCACAACAAAACACAAAAGCAAAACATTGGCCCACATGAAACATGTCATGGGTCAGCAATTTATTTCAGGTACATTAAGACTGAAGCAGATGTCAAATTTGATTCCCATTTTCTCTTGCTTCAATTTCTTGTGCCAACCACCTCTTATAACGCTCCGACAACACAATGCTGGGACTTTAATCCCTGGAAACTGTCACACGCTCCCTCCAAGTACGCTGATAAGCCTGGATAGTTGCATGGTTGAAATTTGGCATGACAAAGGCTTCAGGATACACTGGTGGAATTGATTGATCAGCACCTAGCTGTCGGAGAATGCTGTAAGGAATGTAAAAGGTCCAGCTAGACAGACCCGCCAGAACAATCCTATGACGTCCCATGGTGCTCGCCGTCATGGTCGGACGATCCATCCAGTTCAAACACCAAGAAATTGTGTCCTCTTTAAGTTGGGAAAGCACCTGAACCCAACCAGGAACACTCCTGTGAAACTCCTGGTACTCCCTCTGAACAAAGCCTCATGTCTCATGGATCCTGTTCCGCGGCACTGCCTCCAGTAGAGCAGCCTTATCACAAAGCCAAGTCTGCATAAGAGAGAAAACAAGTAAGGAGCCATAGAAAGCCTAAGCCCGAGCGTTGAGGTAAAAATAGAACGAGAGATAAACCAGAAAAAGGAGAGCTGAGTGAGAAGCCTACATATAGGAGCAAAGCACTGCCTTCAAAAACATTGGTCCGCCCAGCATGGATCCCATCCAAACCCATCAAAGTTTCAGCCAGAACCATCGGAGCCACATCTTTGCGCTCCTCAATCTACTTAGCCACTCCAACCAGTGCCGCACTTGCCTGATTATCTGAACGAACAAACAGGAACGCTGCAAGAATGACGAGGCACAATGCAAAACCTTCAGGTCGAAACTGATTGATCAAGCGCGGAATATTGAGCACACCTCCTTGGATCATGGACCTCGCCGCATTTTTACTCAAGCCCAGCTTTGAACACAGCACATCAGCATAATTCGCTCCCTGGAGAGGAATGACGGGAATCTCCAAATCGAAACATCCAAGGAACGCATGGAACTCTTCCACCGTGGGGCATAACTCTTGAAGACCGAAAACACATGCATTTCCGGATCCCAGAAGCGGACAGCAGCATGGAGCAACTCAGGACGTATGGTTACATCCCGAATATAACGCATAGATGCCAACCTATGGTCTCGGAAGTTCAGCCAACCAAGACTGTCAAGCTCATCCAGCCAGGGACGAACCAAAGCTGAGATACTGACAGCATTTGAAGGACGTGGAAGAGCAAATGAGGGATATGATTTCCAGGATAAAGGAGTTAGCAATGTTGTTTATAAGCAAAACGCCCGCCTCGGGAAGCGTGCCACATGGAAGAACGTGGAGATAAGTTGTAAACTTTTTCCTGAGATAGGCTTCTGTTTTTACATTTCAAGGCATCTGGACGAGCAAACATGCATTGGGAGGCCAAAATCAGAGCTCAGATTGCAGTAGAAGAAAGCGTCAGAAGTGGGGCATCAGACGCCGGCGCCGTACGGCACTATAGAGGCACCGTGCGGTACAATTTGTGACGCCATGTGGCATACTTGGCCATTTTTCGGCCAAAATCCCAATTTTTGTCCTCTGGGACCCTTCCGAGCTCCTTTCAGCCATTTTTCTTGTGCATACAACTCAGAATGGGTATCCAAGGCTTAAAGAAAAGATTGTCCCACATTTTCAAGGATGTATCGATAGACGGGTATGCCAAAAAACCCAGATACGGAGCTTCAGGTAAAATTTTAATTCTCGAGATATTCGTTTCAAGCAAGCATTGTTGCATACACTCGGGATTTATTGGATGGATCAAGTCAAGATGTCTAGCTATGGGGCATTCTCACTCTAAACTCCTCTCTCTCTCACCATTTTTTCCAGTTCTTCCCACAAAAGGTCAAAAGCGTCCGGTTTATGTCTTTCCTAATTCGTGTACCTTTCATTTTCCCACAGTGTCTCGTGTCATACATTCTCAGTGCTAGGTTTGGTTATTAAGATTCAAGTTTTTGATAATGTAAGTCATTTTACATAACGAAAATGTGAATTTCATAAAAACCAAAACAATATCCATGTCATAAGTAAAAAATGCATCTATCCCGGGGCAAAACAGGCCCAACATCATCAAAACTACTACTACGGCACGTAGGTCGTATCCATGAAAAAGAAAAGAACGGGCAAACAGGCGCCCAAATCAAAAAGCAGGCACGCAGGCCTGTCCTACCTACTCAAGCACGCAGCCTCTTCTACACTCGAGGCCTAAACTCCTCAGACTCAGCGGGACCTGTGTCCTCCTCCTCACTGCTCCCTACCTCCCTGAAAGACCACCGTGACGGTGGAGCTGAACTCCTTGGTGCACTCCCTCCCGGCCTGTCAACAGAAGGCTGACGACCTCGAAGAACTCTATCGAAAGGAGGAGTCGTGGGACCACCACCAGCTTGCTTCATCAGCACCCTCCTACGCTCAGTCCTCGGAGGAGGGGACATACTCTGCACAAAACAAAGAGATTCCATCAGCATACAGGATTGATATACAAGTTTGAAAGCACACGCAGTTCAAATAATAGATCATGAAAGTTACCTGAGAGCTCCCTCTGCCGGGAGAAGGACTACGACCAGCTCTATGTCCTCCTCCTCTCTGGGAACCGCCAACTCCTCTGCTAGCACCTCTCGCAACCCTGCCTACACCAGCACCACCAGCTCCGACTGCACCACCTTTGTCGGCACCTCTGCCCCTGTCAGCACTACCATCGCGAGCTCTGCCTCCAGCTCCCCGAGCTCTGCTACTACGGCCTGGTCCACCCCTACCAAGACCACCCTCTCTAAAAACCACTCCCGGCTCAACTCGGGGGCGCACCTCCGAACGTCGCCTATCATCAGCCGGCGCACTAAAGCCTCCAAGTCCAAGTTCAACTGATAGGACTCTGATGCCCAGCTGGCAGGAATCTGCAGGACAAAGCATTACACATGTATTACCAATAATATTCAAGAAAACATAAATTGCAAACGTGTTTCTTTCTTTTTCAGGTTACCTGAACAGAAGTAAGGTCAAACGGGGGTGCAACACGAGGGACCTCCAAAACTCCCATCATCCCTCCAGGCGTCTGCACCTCTATCTCCCTCCTCAACACCGGCAAGGCTGTCTCCAAGGCTGCTATACGGGTCTCCATATCCAAAAAGCTGGCCAGATGGCCGACCAGAAAGCTCTCGTAATCTGGAGAGCTGCTGAAAGGAAGCACGGTGTCTAGCACAATGTATCTCTCTATCTCTGCCTGTGTGTACTCGTCAGTCCGCTGTACACCAGGGGGTATACGCCCTGGTATCTTGAAATGCACCAACCTAAAAGACTGACGAGGCACCCTCTCTCCCACCACTGCCAACCGTACGGGGACTCCAACAGAATCCGCCCCCGTGTCAGTTCTCTGCTCCGTTCCAGGTACTGGTCAGTCACTGCATCCCATGCATGCCACCTCACCTGCAAGCAAATTCAAATTCTTCAGAAAAGTTGAAAACAGAACAGAAAGCTCAAGTTTGAAAGCAACACAAGATTCAGGATCTTACCGTGCTACCATCAGTCTGGTCCAAGAAACGACGGAAGTCGTTCACCCTCCCGGCATGCACACTGCCGCCACGGTGCTCTCGGTCCCACTTTGCTGCTCGGGGGATCACCTCTTCATTCTCATGACTGTGTGCCGACGGATACATCCCCAACACCTCATACGCCCACACCTACATGGTTAAAGGGTATCATCAGCAAGTTGCAATTTACATGACAAATATCTCAAAAACTTGAAAGCAAAGAGAAGCATATAAAAGATTACCTCAAGCACTCTCCAGAAGCCGCCAAGGCTCGTCCCAACTCCTCGGCTAACGACACCCAAGAAACAGTAGAGGGTACAAAGAGCAGCGCCTCCAAAGTCCAAGCTCGCCACTCTGCTTAAGTCCGCCAGTGCCGGGAGCCAACCCAAGTGAACCTCACTCTGCCTATTCGGGAACAGGGACACACCAAACAAGTACAACAAGTAAGCCCTAGCCATCTGAGCTACCTCTGTCGGTGACTCTGGCTCGTGGTCCCACAAGGCCGGCAAGTGGTCACATCTCACCATAGGCTCTCCATCGCCTATCTCTCTCCCCAGGAAGTGCCGGATAGCCGCACCGTCTCTGTATAACGCCGAGTCAAACGGGACTGGCTCGCTACCTACTCTCAAGCCTGTGATCGCCGAAAAGTCCAATGGCGTCACGGTCATCTCAGTAAACCTCAAGTGGAAAGTGTTGGTGGTGTCCCACCAACGCTCAATCAGAGCCCTCAGCAACCTGCGGTCCGCCCGTGTCGGCCCCAGAAGCCGAATGAACTCCATGAAACCTGTACCCTCTATAACCTCTCTCACTGCCCCTGGCAAGCCCCGGAAACGCTCCAAAGAGTCTGATGAACCTCCGTAAACTGACAAAGAGACGTTTCTCTGTTTCGAGAAAACAAATGCAAGTTTTTCAAAACAACAGCAATGAAAAGCATGCATATACAGGAATTCAAGGCAAGAACAATGGTGGAATGCAACAAATAAAATACGTACCAGTGGACGTGCAGAAACATGAGTCTCTGGGTCCCTCAACAAGGTCGTCTCATCATAGAACAGGTGTACCGACGAGTACACGTCAGACCCCAGCGGTATAAAGAAGTGCACCCGTGGCACGTAAGTCTCAGGGTCGAACGAAGGCCTCACCCTCTGAGCTCTCTCCACCTCTGCCACCAGAGACATAGGCGCACCCTTTCCTGCAGCCTCAGCCTCTCTTTGTCTCTCCTCAAAGAACATGTCCTGAACATGCTCAGGCACACTCTCCCCAGCTATGGCCTCAACAAAAGTCGGATCCTCCTGAAGGGTCCGCGCCAGGTCCTCGTCTCTCACTCCCTCCAACGTATCATCCATGGTATAACCTGGAGTCCTAGAAGAATCGACTGCAGCAGGAACAACCGGTGGGTCTAAAGCCCCAACCTCCATCTCCTCACCACCACTGCTCGAGTCTCGAGCCTCCTCCACTTTAACCTTTTCCTTCCCCAGATCCCTCCTGATCACTGGAATAACCACGGACGTCTGCTCTCCTCCAATGGGCACCTGAGTAACCAAAGAAGCACTCATAAGGTCACTGGGTACCAAGCTCTCCTGTGAACCCATGTCTACACCCTCCCCGGCGGGTCTTTGCTCAACCAAGACGTGAACACCTCCAATGTCCATCTCCACCTCTGAAACTTGTGCGCCCGTGCCCTGCACGTCAACCTCCATAGGCTTTGCACTACTCTCGCCACTCTGCATGGCAGCATTATCGCCTCCTGTAGGCCGATCAACAGCGGCGTCACTCGCCGGCAGCACATCGGCAGCCACGGCATCCGAACTACCTCCGGCCGGACCATGGATTTGGCCCACCGTTGCCACATCACCACTCGGCACCACCGACTGAGGCTCCCAGCTGCTGGACTCCACCGTACGTGCCTAATCCTCAACCGTACGGGATGCATCGTCCTCCATCAGCACCGCACGGTGCTCGCTACCATCAGAACTAACAACAGCCGCACCAATTTCGGTCAGCGATTGACCACCCACGGTCGATTGAGTAGCTGTACCCTCCCCCCTTTGGACCGACGGTGAGTGCTCTTCACCTGAAGAAGACGATCGGTCGTCACCGCTAACAGGACTGGCCATGATTTTCGATCGGAGGTTTTGATTGGGAAATTTTGGGAAGAAGAAGATTTCACTCACAAGGGAAGAAGTCGGTTTTCACTCTGAATGAATGATCGCTCGTGATTTTGAACAAAGGAACGAGAAAGACGGAAGGTTTTGGCGGTTACACAACCATTCTCGGCAAAAATTCCACTTACACCGTGCGGCGTGCTAGTGTGCACCGTGAGGTATACAATCCTGCGCCGTATGGCTTTCTTTCTGCAAACTATCAAAAATTACACTTTCCCCCTCATTTGCTGGTGTTTTCGCAAAACCTACCAAAAATCATGGTATTTCACAAATTTCTAAGCCCTCTACGGCATTTTACTGCCTCAAAAATTTTAAGCCCTCCATGGCATTTCATTAACGAAATCTTCTAAAAAATCCTCCATGACATCGATTTTTCTGAATTCTCAAATTATTTTTTCACGGCTCCCGGAGCCTCCCAAATCATTTTTCACGGCTCCCAGAGCTTCCCAAATTATTTTTTTCACTGCTCCCAGAGCCTCCCAAATTATCTTTCACGGCTCCCAGAGCCTCCCAAATCATTTTTTCACGGCTCCCAGAGCCTCCCAAATCATTTTTCACGGCTTCCAGAGCCTCCCAAATCACCTTTCACGGCTTCCAGAGCCTCCCAAATTATCTTTCACGGCTTCCAGAGCCTCCCAATCATTTTTCACGGCTTCCAGAGCCTCCCTATCATTTTTCACGGCTTCCAGAGCCTCCCAAATTATCTTTCACGGCTTCCAGAGCCTCCCAAAATTATTTTTCACGGCTTCCAGAGCCTCCCAAATTATCTTTCACGGCTTCCAGAGCCTCCCAATCATTTTTCACGGCTTCCAGAGCCTCCCAAATTATCTTTCACGACTTTCAGAGCCTCCAAATCATTTTCTTGCAAGTATCATTTGTTTTTCCCTCGTTGAAAAATGAGGCGCCAGCTTTTTCATGACGGCCCCGACGAACTAGGATTGGTCTAATCCTCTCAAAACGAGGTACATAGGAAGCTCCGAGCTCGACCAAATTTTCTGTTTCTTGCTTGTTTTCTGCATGGTTATTTAAATTGGGATGTCCGAATCTTCAACGCGACTTGCACCAACATGATGGTGACCAAGCCGTGTCGAAGAGGGGCAACTGTAGACACCCCAATTTTGATGACTCATGCATCCCCAATGATGAAGAAAATGCGCAAAATATACCTCGGAACAGTTGCTTGAGTCGGACGGATAAAAAAGAGCCAAAAACCCCAAAACCACCTGAACCGTACGGCCTGAACCCATAACCGTACGGCTTGAAAAACCATTTGCACCGTGCGGTGTCATTATGTGCACCGTACGGCATACCTTTGACGCCGTACGGTATCCCTTGTCCCATCAACAGGATTCCCGGGTTCGCCCAGCAGCTCAGAAGCGATGATGATATTCGCAAATCATGACATTCGCTGGCGTACGGGAATCGTCGAAATGATGAGTTCGTCCCACAATCCCCTCTATAAAAGACGTGAGAAGGGGAGGCCAAGAAGGAGATTGATCAATCCTCAGCGAAATTGCTCTCAAAACAAACTCGACATCTTCTTCGTTACTCTGCCAAAATCATTTCTAACTTCAAATCACACCGCTTTTGTCTTTATAAACCTACAACTACAATTCCCGATCCTCAAGTCGATCCCTTTCGAAGTCCATAGTCTCAATCAAGCAAATCCAGAGGTACACAGTCGCATTCAAATAAACAATCTGCTGAGGGGAGTCCCCGTCGGGCTCAAGGAGGGCTCCGTAGCTCTTCCTTGAGTCCAAATGGGGATAGTTCAGTAACACTAGAGCCTCTCGGGAAGGTATCACGCGATACCATCCATTGTCGCGGGATGCCGTCTCTGAAAATGAGGTACATTCACCTACCCAAAACCATTTTCTAAACTTGTTTCGATCAACAAAAAATGTGGTTGTTTACCTGAAAACAAAGTTGGTTTCAATCGGACAAAAATAAGAGTTTTTGAAAAATACACTGAGAAGAGGCGCCGTACGGCATCTTTGTGGTACCGCGCGGTGTACATTTGAACACCGTACAGTGTTACTGGTAAACGCTCTATTTTCTAAGGTCCGATGCTCTGTTTTTTGGTAAAACCAGTGGGGTTTAATTACAGTGAACCCCTCTCATTTTCTGTCTTCTTCACGTGTACCCCCCTTATGTTAAATTTCTTACGCTTATGTACTGGCTCGAGTGTTATGTGACTCGTTACTGTTATTCACTTCCTTTTTAGCGTGATATTACTTTTATTGTTTATGTGAAATAAAGTTTTTCATAAAATCATTTCAAAGAATAATCCCACAAATATCTAGTAAAGACCGGAAAATTCCGGGCACGCGGGGTGAATTTTTGAAACAAAACCTTCCCTGCGGGTAACCTGGCTCCCGAACCCAAATCTCTACTTTTCGCAGATCAAACCCTTTTTCAGCGGCACAAGAGTCAATATTTTTCTAAACGGTTTCTCGGGTACCTAACATTCCTCAAGGATTAAACCCCGGGTGGCGACTCTAAATTTTTCCTATTTCCCGGATCGCCCTTTTTCATACACAACCAAAAACTCCGTGCACAATTTCGCCCGCGCGCGAAAAACGAGCGTCCACACTATCGTAAGACGCGTCGTGCTATTAGACGGTCCGTGCCATAGACACGGATCGTACTAGTAAGACGATTCGTGCTAGGCGGAGATAATCTATGCTGCTTGATGATACACGAATATTTTTAGGAGATATCGCACGGGCCCGCGAACCCTAACGGTTTCCGGTAAATCCGAATAAGAAATCCTCAATCGTAATAGAACTAGGTTACAAAGGGTCAAGTGGATTCGAACCCTAGACTTTTCTCTCATCGAATGTCTTCACTTTTTAATTGGTTAATTTTAATTTAGCTTTTATAATTTTAGGAAATCAAACCAAAACATCTTTTTATCGAATTAATTTAGAAATTGATTGAAACAATTGCAATTTAGCCTATTAATCCCTGAGGAGAGATACTCGGAATATTTACCACTATTCGTTAGAGTAGTAGTAATTGTTCAGTTTTATAAATTATTTTTGATACGGAAACGACACGATCAAATTTTGGCGCCGTTGCCGGGGATTACAAGCACGGTTGCATTGTTCCAGTTGATTTTTATTTTAATTCCTAGTTTAGGTATTTTCTTTTCTTTCTCATACTTGTTTAATTGCTCTTTCTCTGTTAGCATTGTTTTCTCTAGACACAGGGAGTGAGGGGTTACAAACACGGAGGCGAAAGATAAGCAGCATAGTTACAATCCAAATGCCCCATCATTCCGATCTTCAATTTTTTTTATAACATTGTGAGTTATTATTATTATATTCTTTTTAACTTACTTGTTTGGTAGAGTAGTTTGCATTAAGAGTTTTCTTTTTCTTTTTTCTTTTTTCTTTTTTTGTTAATTTAAAAAAAAAATGATACTATGGCTTATTTTGGAGATTATTCTTGGAACATTGAGTTGAGACCTGAAGAGATACAATTGCTTCCCAAATTTCATGGCTTTTCATGTGATAACCCATATTTGCATATCCAAAAATTTGAGGAGGTTTGTGCCTCTTTATCCAACCTAAAAATTGAAGCAGTTAAGATTAATTTTTTTGAGAGATCTTTGCATTACAAGGCTACAGGTTGGTTTTTCTCTTTAAATTTAACATGCATACGAACATGGCAAGAGGTGAAAAAGATATTTTTGGAGGATTTTTCCCCAGCGTATGAGATTGTTCTTCGGAAACAAGAAATCGTAAATTTTGCACAGACTGAAGAAGAATCTTATTTGCAATCTTGGGAACGATACAAAGATTTGCTACTCTCTTTCCCAAATCATGGTTTTGAACTTTGGTGCATTATAGAATATTTTTATGAGGGCTTAAATAGTGAAACACGTCAATTAGTAGACATGATGTGCCATGGCGAATTTTTGGATAAAACTACTAAGAAGGGAAGGTGTTATTATGATCAATTTGCTAAAGAGTCGCAATTTTGAGTTTGCAATATGAAGTTTGAAGATGTCAATTCTCATGCTAGGGTAGAAGACCAAATAGAGCCACTTGTTGTTAATGAAGGTGTTGGTTTTGGATCGGAAAAAGTATTGGAGCTAGACTGGAACGATAATCTGAATGTCCAATGTTCTCCTCAGAAGAATTTTACTTGCGATGGTGCCCTTCTTGATATAAAAACTCTTGAGGAGTTCTTGCCCCTTAGTGTCGAAAGTCCACTTGAACATGTTAATCAAATACTCCCAGCTTTAGATGATACCAATCCTCTTATTGAGTCTCCACCAATACAAGACTTTAACAGATCGAAGTAATTGATTTTCTCGGTGTTGATGATTTTGACTTGACTTACCATCCATGCTTAGTGGACATTGTCAACAATATGAAAATCAATTTAATTCGACTAGCATATATGGTGGAGTTAAAATTTCCCAAGCGATTAAGGCAATCGCAGTACTCTAAATATTTGATTTTGTAGCACGGTCGAGTTCAATTCTTGACTAAGAGCTTGGATTGGAGAAACATGTTCATACTGATAACTCTTCCTGGTCTGATAGACGCTCAATGTTCATTTGAGCATAGTGTATTTTGTTTCATTTTATTATTTTTTATCATTTCGTAGTTTTTTTTTCCTTTCTTTTTCTTTTTGCTCGTTTTTGTTTTCTTTTTGTTGTGGAGGCTAACAATTGCAGGTACTACGCTTCAAGTTGGGGGGTCTCCCTCTCGCCATCTTTTACCTTGCTATTTGTTCTCCTCTACCAAGGTGATACCTTTCCTCTCTTTTACTTTCTCGTCCTATCTTATAGTCCATGCTTTCAATGAGGACATTGAATGGTTTAAGTTGGGGGGAGGGATCACTTTATTTTTATGCTTTTTAGAGTCTGAAAAATGCAAAAATAAAAAATTTAAATTTAAAAAAAAAAAGGAATTTGGATGCTTCAATGTACTTAGTCTTGATTGATGGTTGCTGATGAGTGTTGTGATGGTTTGACATGTGAGTTGACGTCTTGATACAAGTTCATGGATCGATTTAAGCTTGTGAATGTAATGTTGATATAAAACACTTGGTTAGCCCGTATCATCTATAGTAGGATAGTGTTTGATCACTTGAGTTCATGCTTTTTCACGCGCACTGTCCCACTTTGAGAATTCACTGGCCTTGAATTTGGTTTACATGTCATTGATTTTTCGGTGTTAGTTGATTGTACCCACAAGCTAATTGGAACCCCTTCCGTACATTGTGCGCTAAATTGATATTGCTTATCCGGGCATTCATTGAGTAACCGGGCAATCGGGGTTTGCTCCCACTGTGTTGTTCGTGTCAAAAGATGGATAGACCTTGTGAAGGCATTGTTGAATGTGGTTAGTTTAGGTCTCTCTCTAAAGCCTTTTTTACTCGAGCAATTAAGTCCGAGGGGTCTCTTTAAACCTGGTACCCTAAGGCCATCTGGCTCGGGGATGACCGACCTAACGCTCGCTACATGGGTCAACTAGAAAGCCCGACAGATCCAGGCATTGCACGACCACAAGGACAAAAAAAAAAAAAAGTGGCAAGGAAAGAAAAAGAAGAAAAGTGAAAAAAAGAGATTGATCGTTAGGGGAAGGGGTGAGTTTTTAGAGACACACTGGGCTATTGATATTGTGTGAACTGTTTTCGAGGTTAGTGAATTTCTATGTGGGTTCTCACTTACACGCATGTTATGTGATAAATCCCTATCCAATCGTAGGTGAAAAGGCTAATTTTTGTGGTAGATGGTATACGCGACTTCACTTGTTTAAATCTTTGCACGAATTAAGCATCTTGTCTTTGACTTGCATGGCAGTCGCTGCGGTACTTTGAGAGGTTGTCAGTTGGGTTTGAGTTGCATTTGAGTGTCCAATTCCTTGTGTGTTTTGTGGGTGATCACTGTTGAAAACCCTCACGAGACTTCACTTGTCATACCGGGGCCACCGGGGGTTTAAAAGACCTATCCATTTTTATTTAATTTCATTAGTTACATTTGTTTTGTTTTGCTAGGGACTAGCAAAGTGTAAGTTGGGGGGTGTGATAGGCGCGTAAAATGTACACATGAGCGCCCCTAATTTACCCTTGCTAAGTCTATTTATTTTGTTAATTGGAGTATAATACTTTGTTTGCGTGTTTTTGTAGATACTTGGAGGCTTTCATATAATAAGCGCAAAATTTGGATTTTACTTGTTTTCGGATCAGAGCCCGTGATCAAATTAATTGGTGGACAAAGCTTATAATAGAAAACAACAACGAGAAGCAGCCAATTATTTTACCATGTAATTGAAGTTTGGGCTTTGGAATTGTAATGGCAATAGGCCAGCCAACAACTGCCGTTTGTTAACTCATGCATTGGTGGGCCAAGTATTGATTTATTTGGTTTGATCACACTTGGACCCGAGTAAAGAAATTAATGGGCTTGCAAAAGGAGTAGGCGTAGGGCTCTACAATTACCGACTTGGGCAATAAGTGGGGCGGCAGAAGTGTATTATAAAAACAAGACCAAGGCATTGGCCTTGGGGGAAGAGGACATCACACGGACAGAATATCACGGCATCAGAGAACAGAGAAGCGGCGGCTTCTTTTGACAGACTATGTCCGGCTAAACTCTTCTCTAGGGCGTAGATGAAGCTTGTACTCCGAGTAACGTAGATTTTATTACTTTTGTTGGATTTAATTATTCGGATTTGCTTGTGTGAATTAGATGATTTCAGTTTTTTGAAATTGGTTTGAACTTTTCCCATTAAATTGTGTATTTGTAATGCGCGGCTTCAAATACTTTTCACACAACGGTTTTAATTGAATTCGTGGTAATTGACTGTGATAGATTATACTATCGTAAGACGCGTCGTGCTATTAGACGGTCCGTGCCATAGAGACGGATCGTACTAGTAAGACGATTCGTGCTAGGCGGAGATAATCTATGCCGCTTGATGATACACGAATATTTTTAGGAGATATCGCACGGGCCCGCGAACCCTAACGGTATCTGGTAAATCCGAATAAGAAATCCTCAATCGTAATAGAACTAGGTTACAAAGGGTCAAGTGGATTCGAACCCTAGACTTTTCTCTCATCGAATCTCTTCACTTTTTAATTGGTTAATTTTAATTTAGCTTTTATAATTTTAGGAAATCAAACCAAAACATCTTTTTATCGAATTAATTTAGAAATCGATTGAAACAATTGCAATTTAGCCTATTAATCCCTGAGGAGAGATACTCGGAATATTTACCACTATTCGTTAGAGTAGTAGTAATTGTTCAGTTTTATAAATTATTTTTGATACGGAAACGACACGATCAAAGATACAGTGGCTACAAACGATCAATCGGTAACACCTACCGGATCACCTTGGCGAACGAATTTTTTCTCTCGAAAACAACAATAGAAGAACTTAGTATGAAATAATTTTTCGATGTCTCAAAATAAAACCCAAGACTCCCTTTATATAGTTAAAGGAAGAGGTAAAATATTCAATACAGAAATGAATACGAGAATTCAATCGAGTTTCATCAATACGGGAATTCAATTTCTGAAAAAAAAACTGATACAGCTATTAATCCATAATTAAACACATGGTATTAATCAATTACAATTAATACCGTATTGTCTAGATTCGATGGGGTCCTTTCGGTTGCCTCGTGAGACCCTTTGAATACCCCGATTTTATTCATCCGAAATTCTAGAAAATTTCCAACAAAAAAATATCTAGATCGGACATTGATATGTTTTAAAATGCAATAATTATTTAAAACATATGGACTAAATCAATACCAACCGATGTTGTTATGGAAAATATCATTGGTGGGTTTATAAGGGGGTGTTTGGGAGTTTTTTTTTTTTTTTGCATTTTAATTTTTTTACATTATTTCCTTTTTGATTAAAATTTCCGTTAGATTATGGAAAGAATGTATTATGA
This sequence comes from Vaccinium vitis-idaea, assembly GCA_963854785.1. Classification (NCBI taxonomy): domain Eukaryota; kingdom Viridiplantae; phylum Streptophyta; class Magnoliopsida; order Ericales; family Ericaceae; genus Vaccinium; species Vaccinium vitis-idaea. The sequence goes on from OY978226.1 coordinate 18,009,647, forward strand.
ATTTGTTAGGAGACATGTGCAGAATGTATTTTGCAAATGGAGTAGCGTTTGAGAGATATGTGCAGAATACATTATGTAGGTATTTTTGTTAATGAGAAGTCAAAAAATTCTCTTCCCTTACTTCTCACTTCTCTTCTGTAACAACTAAAAAGTGAAAAACTCATTGTCGTGGAATGCATTCTACAAGTGGTGCCAAACAACTAAAAGGTAAACTGCCAAATATGATAATGTGAAAAAGAACCATCTTATCACCCACAGATTCGTGATTCTTTTCTTATCTGCCACTTTTTTTTTTTTATAAATAACAAAAACTTCTCTTAAATCCTTTGTACCAAAAATAGTAGTATACAAATTATAAAGGCATCTTTTTGACGTTTCAAAATTTATACTCCTTCCGTCCCATTTTATTTGTCAATTTTAGAAGACCGTGTCAATTTTTAATTGCTTATATCTTTCAATTTATAATATTTTTTATGATTTTGAAAACTTCATATTTTAGATCCATATTGCACCAACCTTCAAAAATAGGTATATGTTGTTTCTTGGCATTCTCTTCCTTTATTTTGCCAACCTAAAAAGAGAGAGGGATACAAAGCTTGACTTGAAAACAAACAACTGCCACTAAAAAGAGCGATTGAGAATGGATTTCAGGTTCGATAGTGTCGCTAAGGGCATTACCCACCGATGACCTTACTTCTATAAAAGCACCATAGGACGGTGGTTCCGCTCTCTAGAACCTCAAGCAAAAAAAGATCTCGCCATTAGTTCTACTTTTTTAAAATTCATGTCAGAAAATATAAGCGATTGACCGAGGACACGAAATTGACAAACAAAATGGGACGGAGGAAGTACTATTTTTTGGAGATTCGTTATTGTTCAATGGTAATTAAAATATGAGTATACCAAAAATTCAGCACATGTAATCTCTAACCATGTCCCATCTTCTTCGTAATTGATTGTTCTTAATAGGCTAAAATGATGCAGAAGATGGAGTCTTTTTGCTTAAACTTTGTTTTGACATTGCATTTACTAAGGGCTAGGCAAATGAAATTTATTAGCAAAATAGCTAATCACCCTGCACCCTCCTTAGGTGAATTATACTATACATGTCGGATTTTAACATTATTATAATTATAATATGTGCGAGTGTTTAGATGGCAATATATGAATTAGATTTTGCAGAAGGATAATGTGTGAATTTATATGATATTTTACAAAAGATTCAAGGTTTTGAATTATGATTTCTCCTGCTAAATCGTCAAAATGTTTTTTGAATACTTCATAACTTGTTCCAAAAACTCTTATAAATGAACCACTTTTTTAGCATTTGTTTGATGCGTTTCCCAAAATTCTTTCACAAGCAATTTAATTGTCGGTGCAATCATTTCCGCAGGCTGCTCTTTACACCGAAGATGCCATTTTTATGAAGTATCGATTTGAATTGCACAGCCCAATTGGGCGAATATGAGTTCATTTTGGACTTGGTTTGAGTTTCAAACTGTGTATCTTCATATATTCCAACGGTCGACAATTTATAACCCAAAATAATGTTGTCAATTCTCATGTTAAAATTGACACAATAAATGGTTGTCAGTTTATTGCCTTTTTATTGTGATCATTTGTTTATTGTTATTGGTTAAAATTCAGCTGAAAATGGTTCAACCAGTCTTCTTTTTGAACGGCAAATTTTTTTATTAACCTTTGAAAATAAATTACAAAGATTAAAGGGATCCAAGCAACAAGGCATCAAGACGGAGAAGGGCAGACCCACAAAGAATTCTCCCCTCACACCAAAAGACACCTGCCGCTAGGAACCAAAGGGAAAAACATAACCTGATGTTGGCAAGGAGCCAACCAAAAACCCCCCAATAAGAAAACACACCCAAAAAAACCTAAACCAACTCTCCATACAAAACCCAACCAAATCGACCAAAACAAACAACAGTATCGACAAATTTTAGCTTGTAACAGAAAACTGCTTATGATCTCATTATCGTCCCCAAAATAATCCTCATCCAAGATCTTGCTTATAGACTGAGCAGCTTGAGCCGCATTTAGATGAATCATGTTAATACCATCACATGAAACAGATAAAGCAACAATAGTTATAGCAGATCTGAACACAACGCATTTTTTTTGTTTACGACGACCCTTCTTAGGAAAACCCAACTTTTCTTCAATCCTTTTCTGCTTCCATTTTCCTTTCCCAATATCTTCCACAACATCAGATGGATTGAGATCCACAACTAATTGGATACCCTCATCATCTTTCTCCTTAAAAAATCCCACTTCGGAAAGATTCCAAAAGCCTTGATCAAAATCCACCACCTCCTTATCCTTGTTTGCATCTAAACTCTCCCTCTTCAATCGATCAAGATGGGCCCTAGACTTATTTGCATCTAAAATAGGTTCCTAGTCCATATAGAAATTACCTTCATTAATTGGTTCAGACCTAATAGAGAAACATTCGTCACCCTCATTAAAAATGTGATGATGCTCAACGTCTCTAAACTCTCCCTCTTCAGTTGAATCACCTCTTCAGTTGAATCAGTCTTGGAATCAACTTCCTGACTAAAAAATTTCCCCACCTTTTCGCAAGCATTGCCTTCTTCAATTGAGTCAGTCACGGAATCGTCCCCCTGAATTGAATTATCCCCCACCTTCACACACCAAAAGACATATCCTATGTGAAAGGGTATAATTATTGAAAAAAGATATATCAAGAGTCATATCCCATTAGGAATAGACATCACTCAACACAATAATGGTTGAAGGTACGATTTCAAGTTTTCGCTGCGCTCATAGGTATTATCAATTTCTTTCACTTTTAACTTGAAAAAAAACACTTAACCATTCGAGATGCTCTTACCGGTAAAGACAAATATCTTTCAAGTGAAGGTCTGAGCCACACCATTCGATTTCTACGGCCATGACGAATATGTAACAACAAAATTAGTTTGTAACAACAAAACTGTTAGTCTAACACCCGGCAACAAAATCACACTTACAGAACAATAACTAATGTTCTTTTTGGTGCAGTAACTGACCTGATTATTAGTTCAAAAAACGAGTTTCATGTGATACATTTATAACACTGGACCAAACCCGATCCCTCATAGTGTAATGCCTCGAAAATAGGGTACGTTAATAAATCAATATTATAATTTATTTAAATAGAAAATCCAATTTCATTAAATTCCAAAGAAAAATTTAATAAATTCTTTTAATGGAAAGCTAAAAGTTAGCTTTCTTATTACAACTCAGAATAAATAGAACTTTAACATTGTCTGGGAAAAAAAACTTTACATTTATTAAATATTCAACTGAAAGGAAAGAACAGAGCCATCTAGCTAAAGATCTACTGGTATAGCCACGGCTCAGACACTTCATAACCTTCTTGCTGCTCCATCCCCTCAAACTCAGCAAACGGCTCCTCCTCTCCTTGTGTACATGGCATTGGGGATGCCAGGGCCACAAAAATAGCATCGTCAGTGATAAAATTACACTCAACAGGACACCAAAACTACCCCTTAACGAAAGTATACTCATGCAGCAGTTAAAACACATGGGACATTAATTTAAGGCATAGAGCAACATTTCTCAACATAATAAATTTAGTAGATTTAATATTCTGTCATCAACTCAAGGTTTCACAATTCTCGTTCCCACTTCCTAGAAATAATTTCCATCAACGGCTTCCACCCACAGTATACCTCAGGTGCCCGATCACACAACAAAGCCACCTCGGGGTATACTGCGCACGGCTCCCGATTGATCACCCATTGATCAATCTCTATCCGGCATCGATTTCCATCCACAGTATACTTCCGGGGCTCGATCACACAGCAAAGCTACCTAAAAGTATAAACTGCGCGTGGCTCAAGACCCATACCGGACACGCCCCATTCCCCAAATCTGATAAATGGAACACTCATCTTTTTACTTTATTAATTTAATTACAATAATTAATTACACAAATTTAATGGTTTAAAAACGCCAGTAACCCAAACAATCACATGCGTCCAATTATGGCATGAAAAGAAAACTTAATGAAGAGATCGACTACCTCGAGCCCATACGTGTCAGTTACAATTCCAGCCACTAAAAATAGCAAACGAGTTCCAAAAATCACGAAATTTTACATAAAAATAGTCCATCAAATTTGACACAAGTTTACTGTTTTGATCAAATCCTAAATCCAGTCCTACACGAAGCGAAATAGTGTTTTAAGCTAGACAGTGAATCTGTCCCGAAACTGTTTAGTTCAGCCAACTTCGAAAGATCACAGTTAATTCTACGAACCTCGGATTGGAACAAGTTCTATGACCTTTAATGATTTACATTTTCTCTGAAATCAAACAAAAATACCCGAAAATCAGCAGAACAAAACAACGCGCAAGAAAAATGAATTTCATCTCTTTGGTTCCGTTTTTGACTTACAAAACCTTATCGGTTGGAAACACAATCGCAATGAATGATTTCATATCCAGGGCCGGCCCAGGCCTAGGGCACTCCAAAAAGGGCTCATTTTTGGGGCACTCCAACATTTTTTACAAATGGGCTAGACGAGGACTTTTTTTTTACCCAAATAAAGAAGAAAAAAAAACCTATTATTAGTTACAAAATAGCCCAAACCATTGTGGCTCAATCTAAAAATAAGGCTCAAAGATAAGTTCAAAAAAAAAAGGGCCCAATATGGATTTTGTTTGTAAAATCCATGTTGAATGTATCCCGAAATCAAAATTTGTATTGTATCCTGGCAAAGGTTTTTTTTTTTTAAATTGAAAAATGATTAGTTAATTGAAGGATGATTATGTGATTGACTAGTTAAAGGAAAATTAGAATGCTTCAATTTCTCTCAAAATCCGGAAGGAGGAAAAAAATTCATCTTCATAGTTGTGGGTTTATTGTTTCTTACTAATTTGACTTATGGATTTGTCATATGTCGAAGAGTTTTATACTCTTTGAACTTGTCTCAATGGATTCCATTTTTTTTATTGTAATAGCTTCATTTTTTGATGCCATAATAATGGAATTTTCTTTGCAAATGAATTCATTTTTCGATGCCATGATAAAATGACTTGGTAGAAGAGGTGGATTATACAAGTGTAATTGATACTTTTGCTTCTAAAAACGCAACACGAGTAATATTTAAGTAATAATCGTGCGTTATATATGTATATGAAGACTTTGTGTTTTGACTTTTTTTTTTGGGTAAATAAGCTTGAAATTAAAAGAGGTTAAGCGAATGTACAACCTACAAGGGGCATACCCCAGGGAGGACAAAATGAAAAGGAAAGAAAGGAAAAGAAACAAAAGAAAAGAAAAGTGCATGGTCCCCGACACAACCCGCCAGGGTGGGAAAATAAGAATTACTGGCACATCCCGTCAGCATAGGAATAAATAAGCAAGCATGCAATAAGTGAAGTTGATAATTGTTTAATGCCATGTACAACCCGCAAGGCTAGGATAATAGCAAAACATGCACATAAATGGATAACAAGTAGTTGGTCTAAGAAGACCCCAATGTAAGGAATGTGATTTCGCCAGTGCTCGCGTCCCATTAGCCTAGCTATCCCAAAGGAAAGAGAGGCATCAAGGACATGAGCAAGGGCAATGCGGAAGAACCATATGTAAGTGGTGAAAATGTCAAATGCCTCCCCAAAGTAAGGGAGGTACGAAGAGCGATGAACACATCAACTCAAATGCTTAAGATCCGCCTGATCTCCACTACGGTAGTAACAATAACAGAAAACTCGGCGCCAAGGGTACGAGTCTCTAGTGAAACACCGGCAAAGCCCAAGGGAACTCCCCATAGAACCCTACACTGAACATAAGCCTAGTTCACCCGAAGCTACAAACACCCTCATCCAAGTTCCACAGTCGTCATAATAACCCATAAGAGATAGAGCAGATCAAGTAGAAGAATCGTCCACGGTGTAATCAAATACAAGGATAGGCTAGGGGTAGGTGAGCTCCCCAACCAAGATAAAGATCATGATAGACAGAGCCAGCCCCAAGGAATAATCCCCGGATCAGAGAAACCCAGGTCACCACTATGTAGAACACATCTTATGGCAATCTCCGCCATCGGGCTCTGCACATACACAATCACCCAAACGGTGCAGCTATCCTAATCCATAAATCCCACACACGGTAAACGTAAAAGTGCCTCCTGTAATGGAAATGGTACACGCATAAGAAATCCAGGGTCAGAGGTGGATGAGACCTCTGAACCGTGCTAAGGCAGAACCATGACTAGGGCCAGCCCTAGAGTAAACTCTGTGCCCTTCGGAGAACCCCAGCCCGCAGAACTAGGCCCATCAAACCTAAGTAACCACGCCTTCGGACCGAAGTCAAACTCCACCAAACGCTGAAAACAGCCACATCCAGACTCCAAATGCACAACCAAAACCAAGCAAGAGAAAATAGAACTTTATGGTTATCTAATACATAGAATGTCTGTTGCACGAGGGTCCAACAACAAGGAACTCAGACTAATAGAGATAAGCCCCTGACATTTCAGCTAGACCCAAGGATCCCCCAGCCTGCGGGTACACATGCTTAGTTTGTCACCCGCTCCCAACTACTATATCCAAATTCCAATTCAATCTAACCCAGTCGAGGACTACAAACCTTGTATATAGTATACCAAAATAGTACTTTGTGCACAGTCTGCACATAATGGGCTAAATTTGAGTTCGGCCCATAATTAATTTGGCGTGTTGTCCCATGTATATAATGTTATGTGCACAAATTAACTGGTAACACAGCCCACTGACTGGAATACCAATACACTGGTCCACGGTTTTGATAATTGAATTTTATGCTCAACTATGGTCCATTATTGAGTATACCTTTCGGTCCAGCCACAAGTACTGTGGACAGCTAGATTGTTTGAGTAATTTCAACCGAATAAGGGACCAGTGGTGGACCCCCATGTCACACGTTGATGTCATGACCAGTGATGGATGATCCTCGGTAATGCTCAAAGTCCAAACAAAACTAGAGAAGTCAATCCTTTGGGTCCCACAATAAAATGCAAACACCCACTTGCAGTACAATTTTGCCATGAGAAAATTTGCAAGCAATACAGCTGTACCCCATTAGAATTCAAAATCAGTACAAGACAGCTGCATATGACTTTTGCGTGTAGCCTAGCCTTCCACATCCCAATGAAAAGGAGGGGACCACCAATAAAATATGCCTAAATCAAGTACCATGGTGAGCAAATAATTGCCCAGCCTCACAAAAGAAAGTGAGACTCACTCTCCTTCCCCAAACTTCACCAGTTCATCCGAACAGTACCAGAAAATGAGCATACGAAATATGAAGTTCATTTGCTGGAAAAACTTGGATTAAATGTTAATAAAATACCTCAAACTCCACAAATGGGTGTTGTATAGGAGAGGGCCATTCGAAGAAATTGAACAGCATCCAATCTCCGTAAACCCGCTCCATAGCAGAACCATGGGAGAATTGAAGTCATCTTCCATGGTGACTCACCTATGCAAACCCAGAACCTTTATTGGTATTACCTCCTCCGCCGTGACACCAGCGACACCTAACGGGAGAGAACTGAACTACAGTGGAAGAGCCATATGTCGGAAAGCGAAGCTCAGGTCTGATACGTTTCTGTGTGAAGCCCCCTTTGGAAAACTGTGCTCGAGCTGGAAATGACCTCCATGGATGAACCGAAAATCATTATACCTTTTTGTGCAACAGATCGTTTGGATTTTGTGGAGTAGCCCCATATTCTTAAGGCTGGTTGGATAATTTACCAAACAGATTGTTTGGGTTTTGTAAAAATTGTGGTAGAGAAAGAAGGGGAGTGCATTCTCTCTCTAGATTCTAGAGAGAGAAGCTCTCAACCCCTCAATACCATCATTTTTTTTATCTCGTTCATTTATGTTTTGACTTTTTTGTTACTATATAATGATTAGTAGAACTTTATAGTGTCTTGGCTTTGTCATATTGTGATTGTTACTGGATTTTTTTTAAAGTGTTATACTCTTAAGCCTCGTTTGATTCGGGTATTAGGTACCTGGGATTGAACTATGTCACGCCCTCATTTTTATAAAAACAAAAATTACGGAATTTCTTACAATTAATAAGTCAAATGATAAAATGTTTCCATAAATCCTCCCCAAGAGGTTTCCATTCAAAATGTACATCATTAATCCATTGGAAAATCAAGTATTTGGGCACCCTTGCCCCAAAAGTGAAATCAAATATTATCCCATAAGTCATTACATAAGTCCAAATTGTCAAAAGATTGAATAACCAAAAGTTACATTGTCATTTATCAAAATACAAAACTTGAGATGAAAAAATATCTTCATGCTTGCATAAGCTTCACATAATGCATCACTCCATAAGCAACCGATCTCATGCTCCATGCCGTGTACCTGGGAAAGATAGGGTGAGCTCACTAGCTCGTAGGGAAACCATACTACAACCACTAGTCATACAAATATGATGAGTGCACATGATATGAATTAACATGAGAAGAGATGATCAAGGAACATAACGGAGGCTGAGACAAGTAAGACGTGTCCAAGAAGTAACCACGTGTCCAAGTGACATCAAAAGTTTCCAAAAAGGTTTCAAGGTGTCCCAAAATACCCATTAGTTCATTAAGTTTGCCAAAATCACTCACAAGTATCACACGTGCCCAAAATCGTGTCCAAGTATCCAAGGTTGCCAAAATATCTTATGTACCTCAAAACATTTCATTTCCAAGTACTCAACACCACCCAAGTTTCCATTTTGGTTTCACCAAGATCACCCAAGTTACTCACACAAGTTTAAAACCAACTCCACAAGTCGAGTTTCGACAAAACACAATAAATAGTCCAAAATCTCATTTCTCATTTCTTTCATTGGAGAAAAACATCATTTTCATTGGTACTAGGGATTTAATCCCTCTGCCGGGTTCCGTAGGCCCCGCGTGCCTTTGCTGGATATTTGTAGGCCCCGCCTGCCTCTGCCGGGTTCCATAGGCCCCGCGCGCCTTTGCTAGATATTTATAGGCCACGCCTGCCTCTGCCGGGTTCCATAGGCCCCGCGTGCCTCTGCCGGGTTCCATAGGCCCCCGCGTGCCTTTATCAAAAAATTTACCAAATGATGGCATTGGTGTAAAACACCTCATTATCACAAATATTTCATTAAAACTTTCATAACAAGTCCATTTCTCAAATTTCATTTCACCAAAGTGCCATTTCTTTTGAAATGCCACAATTTTCGCCAAAAAGGAGCGACCAATCCACTATGCCTTGTGTCCGATACGTATAACGAATTGTCCAATAAAAACACGTGTCAAAGTCATAGTTTAACGATTTCAAAATGGTTTTTGAGGTTACCACATTACTATATATCAAGTATACGAAGTTCCGGACGATTGGAGGTCAAACGGACGTCAAAGGGTGGCCGAAAACCACCTAGAAAACAGGGGCAGCAACATAGAAACAGGGGCAGCAGCTGCCTTGTCCAGAAAATGGCAGATTTTCACCTCTAAGGTGTGGAATTTCAACCCAAAACACAAATGAGATAGTTTAGGCTCAAAATAGAGATGCTAGGCAACAATTAAACATGGAGGGAGGTCAATTTCACTCCCAATTTCATCAATCAATGACCAATTTCATAGATCACAAAATCAAAGTGAGGAAAACCCACACAAAGAGGGAAAAACACGATTTTTCATGAAATTGAAGCCAAGAACAAGATATGTACAACAAATCACAAATATATAACTAGAGGAGGTAGTAATTGTTTCCCTACCTCATGGGTTAAGCTCCAAATGTGTAGAAAATGCAAAACCCTAGGTTATGAAGCCCCCAAACCGAAATGCTTGATCTCCACGAAGAACCACGGTGAACCCGACTCCAATTGACGCGTAGAACGTGAAAATGACCTTGGTTCTTGAAGTGGTTGAGTGAGGAGGGAGAGTTTTGAGCTTGGAGGAGTTGTTAATGGAGGAGAAGAGAGAGAGAGAGGTGCCGATCGGGTGGAGAGGGAGGAGAGAGTGTAATGTTTCATTTTTTTGCAAATTTACCCTACACACTTCTAATATACTCACCTAATTATACCTCACACCCAAATGTCACTTGTGTATATAATATGTGACCACAACACTTATTTTCATAAACCAAACTTAAACCAAACTTAAGTAAAGACTAAAATTTTGAGTTTTCTTTACTTTAATTTATTTATGAAAATAAGAAAGTACCCCCCATTTGGAAACAATGGCATTTACAAAATTTTGAAATTTTAATCACATCAAAATCTCATCCCCCCACTTTTAGTACAAAACCGAAAACGGTCACATTTTTCTCCGAAGAAAATGGGCGAAAGATGACTTTGCCTTACTCAAAAATAACTTTCGATTATACCATTTTGATTAGAAAAATCCAAGGAACAATTACCGGCACTTTTTATCGACCAAATCGAAACTTCTCCAAAAAGTGATTTTTTTTCAACAAGTAATTAAATTTTCTGGGTCTTTACAAACTATTTGTACCTAATCCCGCATAGTCCCTCGTTTGGTTCCTGAAAAATAGCATGGGATTAACAATCCCAGGACAGTCTTAGTCCAATACGTATGGTACTGTGTAATACCTGGGGGTGTGTGGGACTAATTAGTCCAGGATAAAAAACATACGGAGGGAAGGCTGAGATATTACAAAATTGTCATCCTCTCTTTCACTCATACCCAGATCTAACACAGGTACTCCTCTCTCTCTCCCCGCGGCCGATTTTTGATATTTTTTTTTTTAGTAAATCAAAATGGGATGCCCATTTATTTCTGATTTTTATGCATCCAAATTGAATTGTATTAGCCAATAACGTTTTTTTTTAGAGAGAGTCTTGAAATTAATCCCGAAATGTAGTTTAGGGAGCCAAACATGGGATTGACCAAAACATGGGATATCCCAATGTTAATCCTGCATGAATCAAACAGGGGATTGTGTAAGATTCAGTACTAAATTAGTTCCAGTACAAATAGTCCAGGACTATCAATCCCAGGACTATTAATCCCACCTATTTTAGTCCGCGAATCAAACGAGGCCTTAGGGCACATTTTTTAGGCCAGGCCTGGGGCACTCCAAACCCTTGGGCTGGCCCTGTTCACATCATATTCATATCACCACTATATTTAGATATACGCGGATACACGATAACACAAAAAAAAAAGTAATATACTTAAGTAAAAAGTAAGTTTTGATATCCTACTTTTCATCCGAAGTTATAGCGCGCTATGAATGTGATAAGATTTAATGTTGTTGAACGGTTGAGTTCTCGAAATATAAATCTGTGAAGAAAAGATATTATTTACGAGAGAGTTATGAAAATTAAACGGTAGAGTAGGGAAAATATTTATCGCACGAGAACAGACAAACCGAGAACGAGGACCCGAGAGGGAAAGTTTGTGTAACGACCCGGATTTTCGTGAATAAATTTTTTTTTTAATAATTTAATTATTTATTTTTAATTTTCGGTTATTGGAATATTTTTCTATTAAAATATTATTTAATTCTTTTAATTCGAATAAATAGAGTTCTAGCCATATATATGCACGTACGAGACCGAGTAACGCATCCGTTACACTACCGTAGCACCCGGGGACTGTGTTTAATACCCGAAGCCTACCTAACCACCGTCTTTACTTCACTCAACCAACTTCGGTACGCCATGGAGAGGTCACCTCGCACCTTGGAACTTGGTGTTGACCAAGTTAGAGAGAGAGAGAGAGAGAGAGAGAGAGAGAGAGAGAGAGAGAGAGAGAGAGAGAGAGAGAGAGAGAGATGCCGAGAGAGAGAGAGCTCGGTAGAGAGAGAGAGTGAGGGTGTGTGTGTGTCTTGTGTGCATGCATGTTAGTACACATGCACATGCATTAGTTAATGCAAGTTCACTTGCACAAGCAAGTGGAGGGTTAAGGAAGATTCCCAAGCCTATATTTTGGTACCCAAAACTAGTTAGAACAAGCCTTGCTATTTTAAGAGTAACCTACACATACCCACACAATACATGTATTAGGACACATGCTACACAACCTAGACCTACTTATGCTTGACCTTGCACTCCAAGTTTCCTAGAAACATGCTTCCATGTTTTAAGGAGGGAATATTCCCCCTACTTCTAGCTTGTTAGGGCTACCCCTAGCCATTTAATGTGTTCACATGCACATTAGGTGTATCTAGCTCCTAAAACCACCCCGTAACAAAGGTGACCGTGCGAAAACCTACACAACGGAACGCGTTTTTCCCCCACCATTACTCTCCCACGTTAGTACCATGTATGTGTGCCATATTGTTCATCTTAGCAAGCATCTAGACCTATAGGACCTAGATTCCTACCTAGATTCCTACCTAGACCTAGACTTGCCACCTAAGTACTTGCCATGTGCAAGATTAATGCACATTCATCACCCCCACCCCTTGAAAATTTCGGCCAAGAGTGTGTGTGTGTGTGCCGTGAGTTAGATAGAGAGAGAGAGGGCTCACTTTGCCTATAAATAGTCCATGTTTTGTCCATTTGGCCCACCTTAAACTTTCCTTCTTTGTTTGTCTCCCAAATTCCCACAAACCAACTATTTCTACCACCTTTTAGCCACCATATTTTAGTTCTAATTAGCCACTTACTAGGCTAATTAGTGAGTAATCTAGGTAGATTAGGGGTTTTCTTCACCAAAGGATAGCTTTAGAAGATAAGAGAAAGAGAGAGAGAGGATGACAAACAACAACATCTTGACCTTCGATTTGTCGATATGTTGTTGGACTGGTGGTTCGAGGTCGATCGACCGCGTTCTTCTTCGAAATCGCGTTTTTCGCCTTCTCTCTCTTCACTCTCTGGTCGACGGATGAATTGAGGGGGTCAGGATCCGGATGGGGGTTTAAACCCGGATCTTGACCCGCGTGTGTCTTTTAACCCGGAGATGGACCCGCGACCCGCGTGTGGGTTTATTTAATCTCAGCCGTTCATCCAACGTGGCGATTCGACGACCAACAGTGGTTATCCCGCATAAATTTTGTAAGGGTGCCCTCACTAGAAACTTATATATATATATATATATATATGAGCACAAAAAAATATTAAACAAACAAAATGAAAGGCTACGATCCACCTTTATTTTACATGGACTTTTGTTAGTTAAAGTACTTATTTTTCAAAATAAACAGTGAGTAAATTCGCCAATTTGGCGAATTGTTCGACCGATTGTGCCAATTATTTGCTTGTGAGAAATGAGCAAGTGAACCAAACGTCCCTTGGATGGATTACAATCAAGACCAGTAACTTCTATACATGTTCAATGCTATAATGAAGCTCTAGTTGCTCTATACACATTTTCAGGCATCCTCACTGTCAGACATTCTGACAGGTTACAACCATGTAGAAAACATAAAATCTAACAGCTGCGCATGTTTCTCAAATTTCAAAGTAATCCCCCCTGCTCTATGGCTCTGAAATGCTCTCTGCAAACAAACAGAGAGAGAGAGAGAGCGAGAGAGAGAGAGAGAGAGAGAGAGAGAGAGATAGAGAGAGAGATAGAGAGTCAGTGCTTGTTTGGCAACAGATGCTAAGCAAATCCAAGATAGTCTCTAAGGACCACAAAGCAGCAAATCTAACCTGGAAACGGATTATATCCCGTTTGGGGAAAGACTAGGTTCTGGTCTTGCATGACGTGCCACAAAGGACTCAACAAGGGGGTTGACGAGATCAGGTGCCTCATCCTTCACTCACATTAAAAAATGGTGAAAAATACAGAAGTTAATAATCTGTATCGTTCCAATTTTATCAGATGAAAAATACAGAAGTTAATTGGTGAAGTCCAATCTGCTTTCACTGGAGGAAGAAATATCCAAGACAACATCCTTATTGCTAATGAGTTGTAGATGGATGGAAAAAGAGGAGACTCAAAGGGTTAATAATCAAATTGGACCTTGAAAAAGCTTTTTTTTTTGTGTGTGGGTAAATTAGCTTGAAATTAAAAGGGGTTAAACAAATGTACAGCCTACAAGGGGCTTACCCCAGGGAGGACAAAATGAAAAGAAAGAAAAAGAAAGTGTGTGGTCCCCGACACAACCCGCCGGGGTGGGAAAATGAGTAGTACTGGCACATCCCGCCAGTGTAGGTGTAAATAAGCAAAAAGGCAATAATGTAATAAGCGTAGCAGATAGCTGTTTAATGTCGTGCATAACCCGCAGGGCTAGGATAAGGTGAAAAGCATGCACATATGTAATTAGCCCGTGCTTGCGTCCCATTAGCCTAGTTATCCCGAAGAAAAGGGAGGCATCAAGGACATGAGCATGGGCTTTGCGGAAAAACATAACTAAGTGATGATAGTGTCAAATATCTCAACTAAGTGCTGGAAGTACTCATATGCTCAAGATCCGTTTGACCCCCTCAACGATAACAACAACAACAGAAAACTCGGCACCAAGGGTATGAGTCTCCAGTGGAACACCAGCAAAAGCCTAAGCCTAGTCCCCCCAAAACTACAAACACCCTCAACCAAGAACCACCGTCGTCGCAATCACCAAAAGAGATAGAGCAGATCGTAAAAGTAAAAGAATAACCCGCGATGCATCATAATATCAAGGATAGGGCTAGAGATAGGTGAGTTCCCCAACCAAGCTGAAGATCATGATTGACAGAGCCAGCCCCAACGAATAAACCCCGGATCAAAGAAAACCACGTCACCACAATGTAGAATACATCTAATGGTAATCTCCGCCATCGGGCTCTGCACACACACAATTAACCAAACGGTGCAACTATCCTAAACCATAAATCCCACACCCTGTAAACGTAACAGTGCCCCTGTGATGAAAGCAGTACTCGCAAAAGGAACTCGGGGTCAGAGATGGATGAGACCTCCGAACCGTGCTAAGGTAGAACCATGACTAAGGGTCAGCCCTAGAGTAGACTCCGTCCCCTTCAGAGAACCCCAGCCCGCAAAAACTTGGCCCATCAAACCTAAGTAACCACGCCTCCGGACCCAAACCAATCTCCACCAAACGCCGAAAATGGCCACAACCAAGCTCCAAAAGCACAACCACTACCAAGCAGTAGAAAATAGAACCATAAAAGTAACGTAAAAGTGCCCCCTGTAATGAAAACAGTATCGCAAAGGGAGCTCGGGGTCTGATGTGGATGAGACCTCTGAACCGTGCTAAGGTGAAACCATGACTAGGGTCAGCCCTAGAGTAGACTCCGTCCCCTACGGAGAACCCTAGCCCGCAGAAACTAGGCCCATCAAACCTAAGTAACCACGCCTCCGGACCTAAGTCAATCTCCACCAAACGCCGAAAAATGGCCACAACCAAACTCCAAATGCACAACCACTACCAAACAGGAGAAAATAGAACCATAAAAGTAACGTAAAAGTGCCCCATGTAATGAAAACAGTATCGCAAAGGGAGCTCGGGGTCAGATGTGGATGAGACCTCTGAACCGTGCTAAGGTGAAACCATGACTAGGGTCAGCCCTAGAGTAGACTCCGTCCCCTTCGGAGAACCCCAGCCCGTAGAAACTAGGCCCATCAAACCTAAGTAACCACGCCTCCGGACCTAAGTCAATCTCCACCAAACGCCGAAAAACGGCCACAACCAACCTCCAAATGCACAACCACTAACAAGCAGGAGAAAATAGAACCAATGCTGAGTGAGCCCATAAAATGGGACTCCTAAAAATACGGGCCATTGTCCCAACTTGTGCACAGTCTGCACAAAGTGGGAACCTTGCTATAATAAAGTGATCTCTCACTTTATAAATACAACCTACGTGCTGTGTGAGTACTGACACAATAGTGTACCAAAGGTACCAATTAATTAAGCCCACAATGTTGTGAGATTTCTTTGGTGGCCCCTGCCCCCAAGTGCATACCACTGTGCGCATAAAACAAGGGGAGACCCCCTGTACCCCGCTGGGGCCTACCAGCTGTCACTCAAAATGGCTGGTCAATAATGCCTTGTTGCAACTTCCTAAACATCCATTCTTTTTGTCAAAGTCTGGGACTTTTGCACCGACCCTACACAAGGTGGGGTCCACTAGTTCTTCCTCCTCCGGATTACATCAGAAAATACGTATAGCACTAGCAAGAGTTTCACCAGCAACTCAATAATCTGTATATCTCAGATCTAAAAAAGAATAGCTCAAGTCTGTACCATCAGCAAGAAATTATGCATAACGCAGATCTAAATGACCCAAAATGTGTGTAACACAAACAGCTCTATAATCTGTGATTGACGAACAAAAGTCGCCATGTCTGAAAATTTCAATACCTGACACCAGACTGGACTGGACTGGAGAAAACTTGAACTACTCTGACCAGACTGAACCCACGATCACCTCCTCCTACCGGAATCTGAGAAGTCCAAATGGGATCTGCTGGTTTGTCCCCATCGATCCCCTTTTGTAACTAAGATCCTCTTTTGAAGAACTCAAATGCTACACGCAGTAATGTCAGAGATCGTGAATTTGTGAAATATAAACTCAGATCCCCTTTTGAAGATGAACGGTTTTGGAGACCCAACTTTCTTCTCAGATCCCCTTTTGCTGTACGGTTTGGAGTTGCAATCAGAGCTTGGAAGCTTCAAGAGAACGATCTCTGTTTGCTCGCATGCTGGAGATGCCGCCCCTATAAAACCTTCTATCATTGCACGGTCGATTGGGTTTTTGTAGCGATGGCTGATATTGGGCTCCGTACCCAAGAGAGTCTCTATGATGTTAGATAAGTGGGTAGAAGATGTAAGCAGGTTGTGAAAATGTCACCAGATATTCTGATTAGAGCTTTAGTTACCTCTAGATCAGATCCAAAGAGAGAAGTTTTCCAAGGGGAGTGCATTCTCTCTCTATTCTAGAGAGAGAAGCTCTCAACCCTGCTTTTTGTGTGCTTGAAAAAGCTTTTGATAACATCAATTGGGTTTTTCTATTCAAAATGCTAAGGATGTTAGGCTACCCTGATAAATGGATTCTTTGGATGCATGAATGTATCTATACTGCTTCAGTTTCTATTCTAGTTAATGGCTCCTCAACTTGGCAATTCCATATGCAAAAAGGTATTAGACAGGGGGATCCTCTCTCCCCCTTTTTATTTATCATTGAGGCTGAAAGCTTAAATTGCATTCTTCAAGAGGCTTTACTCCAGGGCACCATAAAAGGAATGAGAATTAGTGAAGATGGTCCTGTTCTCACCCATTTACAATTTGCGGATGATACTTTCATATTCTGTGGGGCTGATATGAAAGAGATGAAGAACCTAAAGTGCCTCTTGAAGGATTTTGAAGTCATGTCTGGATTGAAAATTAACTATCACAAAAGTGTAATTTGTGGTGTGAATTTGGATCAAGGTCAAACTACCCCTTTTGCTGAAATTCTTGGGTGTAAAACCCAAGCCCTCCCAATCAAGTATCTTGGTATGCCTCTTGGAGCCAGTCCTAAACTTAAATCCACCTGGAATCCAGTAATTCAAAGGATAATTTCAAAACTTCCATCTTGGAAAAAGAGGGCCTTATCCTTTGGTGGTAGACTTACTTTGTTGAAATCAGTTCTCAGTAGCCTTCCAATCTATTACTTGTCCCTGTTCAAAATCCCTGAAGGTGTGGCAAAATCTATTGAGAGAATTCAAGCTAATTTCTTATGGGGTGGTTGTGACCAAAAAAGGAAGATTCACATGGTTTGTTGGAACAAAATCAAGCAAAGAAAAGATAACGGTGGCCTTGGAGTTAGAGGTATCAAGGAAATGAATGTTGCTCTCCTGTTGAAATGGTGGTGGAGGTTTGGAAATGAGAAAGATGCACTTTGGAAAAAGGTTGTTTGTGCTAAATACAAGATGGATCCAAGGCTGTGGCAACCCAATATGGCGCTGAATAGGATGGTCTCATCAGTTTGGAAAGATATCATGCAAATAAAATCCAAAAATCCTGAGGTGTTTTCCAAATATTCTGAAAATATCTCAATATCTATTGGGAATGGCTTGTCAACTCAATTTTGGAATGATCCCTGGGTTCATGGTACTTGCCTTTGCAGGCTATATCCAAGAATTTTCAACGTAATTTCTAACAAAGATGAATCTGTGGCAGAGGTCTTTCAGAGAAAAGAAGAACAATTTTTCTAGTCCTTCCAACAAAGAAGAAATTTGTTTGTTTGAGAGGATGAAGAGATGCAAGACCTGCGCAATTTTCTTGATGGGTTACACATTTCCATTCAAATGAGACCTGACCATATCGTCTGGATGGCATGTAATTCTAAGTCCTACTCGGTGTCCTCTATGTACAACCTTTCTCTTATCCCTGCATCCACTTCTGAAATCAATGATAACAAGTCATTCAATTGGATTTGGAAATCTACTGCCCCTATAGTGTTCAATGCTTTATTTGGATGGTCAATCTTGGGAAGTTAAAAACAGGTAATTTCCTTCTAAATATTGGCATTATTCAGCAGCCTATTCATGCCCTTTGCAAATTCTGTGGTGATGAAATTGAATCTATTGACCACTCTCTTCTTTTATGCCCTGATGTGTGGAACGTGTGGTGCTTGATTCTCCAGTTGTGGGGACTGAAATGGGGTTTTACACCTCAATCTGTAATCAATCTTTTCTCTTGGTGGAACAACTTCAAATTCAAACCTAAGGTCAATTGGATTTGGAAATGCATTCCATATGCAGTTTTGTGGTCTTTATGGAAAATGAGGAATGAACACCTTTTTCAAGATAAGTCTCTTCTGTGGGAGGATATTGTGGATCTTATTAAATTAAGAGTTGCTTTATGGGTCAAATCAAAGGGTGATTTTGACGGTTACTCTGTAAATGACTTCATCTATAGGCTCAATAGCATTCTGGAAGCAGTTGGTTGATTCCATGTGCCTCGTTGTGTTGCTGGTTATTGTGTTTGCTGTCTCTATGTTTCTTATGCATACCATATTTGTGAAAATTACTGCATCTGTCTCATTGGTGGTATTATGATGGGTCTTTGATTGCTGCCTCTGGGTTTCTATATCTCTTCTGCCTCTGCTATTGTTTGTATCTATGTCTCAATTGCTGCCTCAGATGCTGCCACTGTGTTTCTATATTTATGCTGCCTCTGCTGCTGTCTATGGACTTTCTTATGCGTTTTCATGGTGTTGATTCTGCCATGGATCTGTCTTCTTCCTATGAGAATCATCTACATTTATTACTGTTGGTGCTGGTGTTGATCCCGCATGTATATCTGCTGGTGTTGGTGTTGTTTTGCTTAATGGTGGGAGTCCTTATGAAGTGGTGATCTTTCAGCTGACTTATTTTACAGCTACTTATGATCTACTTGTTTTGGATCAGTGCTTATGTAGCTCGTATTAGTGCGGATCTATATCATTTTTCGGGTTGACCTCTGGTCAACCTAGTTGGGATGTCTCTTTGCGTTGTGATGCCGATTTCCCACGTGTCCCTTTAATCTTTGTAACCAGTTTCCAAAGATTAATAAAAAAATTTGTCGTTCAAAAAAAAAATAAAAATTCATCATCATAAAATAACTCGTAAAAGTTTAAACGAATCAATAGTATGAGTAGTTGTTTCATCTTGAAGACAAGGTCGAGTAGATTCCATGTCCGTCCGCATGATATTTGCACTTGGAACAAGTTTGCATTTGAAGCTGACCAGCGACTAAGGTCCTTCCTTGTCGGTTGGGGTTTGACCCGGTTGCTTATCTCGCGGGTCATAATGGTTGTGTTTGGTTAGATAGTTTAGTTTTGATGATGTCAGCAGGTGTAATGAGTGGAGAGAGATAGAGAGAAAAATGAGGAAAATAATGATGTCATCAAACTAAAACTAAAACTAAAACTTAACAAGGAAACAAACAAGACCAATGCTATTATGCTCCCACCCCCTTCAGACGCTTTGTTCTAGACGAGAGAGAGAGAGAGAGATCGCAGCAATTCGAAGAAGAAGAAGATCGCGGTCGTGCACCACCACCGATCCAACCACCTCCTACGCACCACCTCCACTACCAGGTCTATCTCTCTTCTCCCTCTCGTCTGGCTATGGAGTATCTATCTCGATTTTTAAATTTAGGGTTTCGGAATTCAAGGTCATGAAGTTAGGTAATTTAGAGTTTAAATTTTGGGTCTGATTTCCTGATGCAATTTAGAGTTTCAGAAGCACAAAATTGCGCTTGAAAAAGACTATGGTAGACTTGTTTTGGTTATGATTTAGATGAGGGGAACAAAGTGAAATTAAATTTAAACATTTTTATTATGATTTAGCTCAAGTCAGCGACCTTTCCAAAGGGGGCATAAGATGAATGTTCCTCTTATGTCGGTATTGTAATTGTTCTAGTCTTGAGATTCAGTTAAAGTTAAGGTATTGCTTCATGAACTTTGTTGTTCTCTCTTTTTTGGTTAAGTTTTACTTTCTAGGCATCCCGAGCATGTCCGAATTGTTCAATCTATCTAATCTCCTGAATTACAAATAAAAATGGTTAGTCTTGTAGTTTTGAGACAGTATTTGAAAACCGTCGTACTAGTTTTGAGACATAGTATTCGTTCAATTTGTCTAATCTATGTTCAAGGTTGCTACTTTATATTTTCTTGCAAACTGATTCGTTCATATTTACCATTCTCAAGAGATATGTGAAGAATGAGCAGATTCAAGAATCAATTTCTAAAGAGGAATGCGGTGACCTCAGAGTAGAACGCTGTAGATAGCTTCTCCAAGTTTGTTGCTATTTTTGGCAGTAGAACGCTGTAGATATAGTCTTTAGGTTGCGTAGTTTAGTTTATGGCATCGACATGGGTGTTGAAAGAGTAGTGTTTTGCATCTTCAAGAAGTTGATGGTTCAAGTGGTTTGTTAGCCATTTGGGCATCCTTTTATGAAGTTATGTTTGAGAAATTGTACATTGCAGACATGCATGTGAAACTTAAGTCATTGAGATATTTGAATACTCCACTTGATCTCTCTTTTCCATGCCAATGATTTTTTCTTGTAAGATTTAGTTGTCTGTGTTGTACCGTTGACCTTGTTATGAGTGTTATGACTAACAGGACAAATGAGCTAGATATGGAATTTGGCTGCATTTCAGAATCCTATTGCGGGTGCTGAAGGATCTTGGTAGAGCTGAAGCACATGGCTTGGATATCAAACTTCACCATTTCCTTGAATTGCTGAATTTAAAAGTTGATCCATCTTTATTTTATGCATATTTGTAATGGGATGCCGAAAATCTGGAATGACCAGCAACAAAAACAGTTCTTTGCTTACGTTGAATGGTCTGGAGAATGTTGTTGGTTCAGCCTTGTATGAGGATTCATGGCAAAGAAATACTCTGTTATGGAACAGTTTGTATGCGATGTTTTATAATTCGTATTAATATTGCGATTCTCGTGATCGTATGGGAAGGTGTCAATATCTAGAGGTAAAGATTTTCATATGATGCAGTCTCTTCATCTTCATCTTTGGTGTGCTTGATTTCAGTATGTTTTTTTTTCCTTCGACAGATGTGTTGTATGTTCGTTGTCCTCAAACAATGTTGCATTCCTGTTATTGAACTGCATTTCTACATCTCGGTCTTTTCAATTGCAGAAACTAATCTTTTTTTTTTTTTTATTTTACTTATGAGCACCTTTGAACATGGAAGTTAAGGCTGTTAAACTGGAAATCAATCAAGAAAGCTAAGAATTTTCGAGTTATTATACCTTGCAAAAATGCAGCAAATTTGAAGCGACCACCAAATCTGAAGCAAAAAGAAAAGATAATACAAATATTGAGTGGAAACTTGTGACATTCACCCCATGTACGTTGCATTTCATTTGCAATTGAAATGCAATTGATGAGTAGAATGAGTTGGGATAATTGAAATGCAATTGATGAGTAGAATGAGTATGATCCCAACGTGGATTATGGTGTATGTATATGTAAGTAGGATACAAACACGATACGGTATAGACATGCGGCAATCTTGCAACATTCATAGGTAAAAAGAAAGCTTGAACTGAATTTTTATTGATTGTGTAATTAAATCATCTCATCTGAGTACAAGTTACAAAATTCATCTCTCTGACATTTCAAAAAAAAAAAATCTAAACAACTATAGTCCAAACAAAAAGCATGAGTTGATGATGCATCCTTCCCTCCAACCGAAACATCTTTTTCCAAAAGCAGCATGAGAAACTTTTCCTTGATCAGCTCCACATCTACAATTAATAACAAAATTGTAAATGAGACACAAAAGATAAGTGAATTTTTTGAAAAAATAGGATAGAAGAAATAGGCCTTATTCTTAGAATATGACATACAAAAGAAGAAAACCAAGAGTACTTTGTGTTTATGTCCAGGAAAACAAAGAGGCAATGTGTGTAACATCAACAATGGTAGGTGGTCAATTATAGTTGCTAATTTACTAGGTAGACAATGACATAAAAAACTACTGGAACACGAAGCTCAAGAAGAAGCTGACGGGGATAGCAATTCAATCAACTACACACAGAGAGAGAGAGAGAGAGAGAGAGAGAGAGAGAGAGAGAGAGAGAGAGAGAGAGAGAGAGAGAGAGAGAGAGACCTCGTGTGTCTAATCTAGCTGTCCTTTTTACATAAACTAGTGACAAATTGCAATGAAAACATGTTAAAATGGCCCAAGACCAGCAGATGCTCACCTGCTCACTGTAATTCGACAGTCAAAAAACGAGAAAAAAAGAAGAAGAATTAAGAACCTATTGATAGTGCTTAGTGTAGATTTTTCCAAGTGTGCACTCACATTTACCTAGAAAGTGCTTGAACCACAAATGCCTAGCATTCATACAGGTACCCAATAAATTAGTGCTTGAGCAAGGAGAAAACTCAGAAGAGGTTTGCCTAGTAAATTATTGCTCGAGAAAGGTTTAACAGGTACCAAGCTCGTCCAAGATTGAAATGAATAGGAAACTAAGTTTCACACGAAAAATATGCAAAAATTAAGAACCAATTCTAGCATTTGGGGTAAAGGCCTCCTTGTAAATTGGGCTTCAGCGTTGTTCAAACATGCCAAGCAGATCCACCAGAGCTCGAGTTTTAAGCTCGTTTAGTAAACAACACAAAGTTCAGTTCTAGTCGTTTGCAAACCTAGTGTCAGCAAATATATAAGAAACTTAGATGAGTTCTACTCACCTATGCTAGATTTCAATTGAATCATAATCTCAGTGAGGTGTTCCAAATAGCAAACCACATACAAAATGTGAACACTAGACATCCTTATTTTTAAAGATGAAACTAAAATTTCCCTGATTGTTTGAGATTCCCCAATATGCCTCCAACGAACATTCTAACTAAAGCTCTAATTTTTCCCCAGAGAAAAAAAGGGGAAAAAAAAGAATTTCCACCAGATCTAAAAGTAGGGTTTACAAATATATATATAAAAAAAAATCATTGGGATTTCCATAACAATCGAAACACACACACACACACACACACACACAGGGCCGGCCCATGCCCAAGGCCCACAAGGCCTGGGCCTAGGGCACTCCAAAAATGGCCACTTTTTAGGGCACTCCAACATTTTATACAATTGAGCTTGACTAGAACACTTTTTTTTTCCAAGTAAAGGAAAAAATCCTTTATCAGTTACAAAGGAACCCAACTATTATAGCCCAATATTAAATAAAGGCCCAAAAACCATTCTGGCCCAGTATTAAAAAAAAGGCCCTCTGCGGCTCTGCCCACGAGACCTAAAACTGATTTTAAAAAAAAAGAAAAAAGAATATCACAATCTGAATCGATCAGTGGATACAACTCTCTGTCTCTCATCATACTCTTTAGACAAAAGGCAAGACAGAGAGAAGACGAAGAAGAAGGTTAAACCGAAATCCGATCGCCGGCGTCCGTAGCCCGTCCGTCTGTCCGTCGAATCTCCGTCCTGACGTCCTTACAACTAGTAAGCGGCCCACTCGGTTCTCTAAAATAGGGTGTATATATATAATAGATCTTCCTATTTCCGTTTAAAGTTTAGCATATGAAATCACAAATCAGTCTAATCAGATCATTAGCTTAATAGCTTTATGCCTTGGCTTTATTCCACAATTTCCACTTTCCCTCACTCAATCCTTTGGACCTTTGCTCGATCAGTTGATGTACTCGGAAAAAAAAAAAAAAAAAAAAACCGTTTTTTAGCTGTGAATGACAAACATTGTTGTCTGTTGATGACAAACATTGTTGTCTGTAGTGTTGATCTCAATGTGAGAAAACAATGGTAAAACAACGTTTTTTATTTTCCCGATTTTTTAAAATTATATTGCAAGCAGATGTTTAAATAATGGTAAAAAAACAATTCCTATGTTATTCAATTTATAAAGACCTTTTTTTTTTTGCGTTGATTCTTAGTCGCTATTGCTGGCCATTGAGTTTAGAATTCATACTCCTTTTTTAAAAAATCGTTAAGGGTGCAAGAGTGGACACCCCTGCATCATCCCCTGCAATATGAATGAATTTTATTTGTTGTGGTGCTTAGAGACTTCATGTTTTGATTTTTTCATTATTATGCAATGCTTGTAGAACTTTATATTGTTTTGGTTTTCTCGTATAGTGATTGTTATTCGAAAAATTATTTAAGTGTTGTACTAGAAGGGCACAATTTTTGGACTAGGCCTAGGGCACTCCAAACCCTTGGGCCAGCCTTGCAGAGAGACCTGCTGGAGTGATGTTCGTGGTCATCAGTGGTGTGGTGGTTCGATTCCTTTAGGGTTTCGATCTGAAAAAGAAAAGGCAGTGTTTTTCACAGAGAGAGAGACCGAGGAGAGTGATTTCATGACCTGGGGAGAGCTTTGATCGCCATTTTTGCCTTTTCTCTCCTCTCCTCTGTTGAACGCGTAAAATGAGAGAGGGGTCTTGACCCTTCTGTATACATGACCCGGTTATCGACCCGCGACTGTTTTTTACCCGCTTCCTTAACTCGCAAACTCTATTAACGTTCATCTCATATCACAGCCGTTGGATTAGATCCAACGGCCTCCGTTTGAAGTTCAGATTTTTGCATTTTCCGGGAGCTTGGATAGGAAGCGAATTGTATATATATATAAACATACATACATATATATAGACAAATTTTCTAGTAAGGACCTCCCGTAAATAAGAAAAAATGTAATTTTTTCACGTTAAAAATTGTTTTGGGGAAATCTGAACCGTCCAATGTGTTCAAAAGGTGTTTTCACGAGTCCACGCGAAAAATCTTCAAAAAAAAATACCAGGAAGGGCTTGATCCAAGCAGTTTTCGCAAAAACTGTATATTTACAATTTTGCGAAAAACTGCTTGGATCAAGCCCTTCGCGGTATTGTTTTTTGAAGATTTCCCGCTAGGACCCTTGAAAACACCTTCTGAACACATTGGACGGTTCGGATCGTCAAAAAAATGCTCGGATCACGGAGGTCAGGAAGTCTAGAGTCCGGATAGGAAGTGGAACCTATATATATATATAGTGAGAGAGAGGATTTTTACAAGCTTAGGAAATTTTATATAATAAAAGAATAATAAATTAAAATCGAAATTATAAATGAATTTTTTATTTACCAAAAATTAGGGTCATTACAATTGTTGCCATCACCACCATTGCACCACCCACCACCGTCTCTTCACCATGCAACTTCCACCACTACATCACCAAACTTTTTTTGACCACCTTTCGTTATCGTAAGCACTACCACCACTTCCACCGCCATCCTTTCACTGCTATCACCTTTGCAAACCCACCACCACACACACTATTTAAGTTTTAAACTCTTAAGTTTACAATTTGTGTCAAACTATTTATTTTAATAGAGCTCTTAATATTCTTATCAGATAGCTGTCAATTTAGAAAATTCGACATTAAGTTTTAAACTCTTAATTTTATTTTATTTTTGCCTTTTGCTTTCACTCTAAGCAAACAACGTCTGAATGTCTCATCGTTCCCACTTCATGCGTTATATAAATGTGGTGCTTTTTGGTAATTAAAAAAAAAAAATTGTACCTTACAAAGAATGAGGTACAATATGAACTTTTTCTTTTGACGGGAAGCTACAACGTGTAATTTAGAGAGTGCATTTAGAATCAGCTGACCGAAAAATAGTAACTGGATAAGGATATATGTATATGCCAGAAAGGCCCTTCAACCGATGGGTAGTTAGAAGCGAATAGAAAGGTTGGTGGACTTATCTTTCTTAACATTTTCAAGCCCTGCGGCCTAGAACGTTTGGAGAGAGAGAATCTACCATTCAAAATCCAAACAAAAACTCAAAGGGTTCAACACTATACACAATTAGGAGACGATTGGTTATTTTTCCACCATCCTCACGGGCCTCACTCACCCAATGGGAAAACAGGACACACACTGAACGCGTACAGGGGTATAATAAAATGAAAATATGCCCAGCCTTGACTCTGTTCTCTCTCTCTCTCTCATAATAAAATGAAAATATGCCCAGCCTTGACTCTGTTCTCTCTCTCTCTCTCTCTCTCTCTCTCTCTCTGCACATATGCTTTTTTCATTTTCCCGTCTTTTCTTCTATTATTAGTAGAGTATTATTGAGTGAGATTTCGGTGACCCCATTCATCATTGCAAAAATGCAGTTCGCAAAAGCACTCGAAAAGAATCATCAGTGGCTTTCTTTTTTCCAAGCCTCAAACTTTTCCGCATCGAGGTTTTTGATCTCGCGGCCGGGTATATATGTTTCACTTCTAAAGTACTACTCCATGAGGATGAAAAGTACTACTACTGTGTCCATTGTGAATGCATACATACATACATACATACATACACGTTTTGAATGAAGTACCTATGGTTTGAAGTTTTTTTTTTTTTTTTGTTTCCCATTATGAAGAATGTTTCATCGATCCTAAACTGACCCAAACATGACCCCAACCCTAATTATCTAGATTGTAGTTTTTGTGATTAATGGTACTGTACGTTTTTCTACCATGTACGACCTTATAACACAAACCACCGAACCGCCAGGCTGGGCGCTTCATTAGTTTTGTTTCTTCATATGATACTTAAATTGCCCATTTGAAAGGATCTAGCGAAGAGGTTTTCAACATTAATTTTCCAAGAAAACAAACCCACTGGTAGCTAGCTAGGCACCATATTTATACTCTTATGCATTTGATAGCGGTTCAAACTTGGCTGACAATATTGACTTCGCTGCAGGAAAAAAAAAAAAAAGGGATTTTCCAAGTAAGTGAATACGATCGTGATTGATTATGGAATAGATTTTTCGGCACACTTTTCCAGTACTCGTCAGATTTGTGTTTCTTAATATTGTCAAAAACACGGCCATGGGGGATTTTCTGTGGGGCTCACGCAATAAATACATGAGCACAAACCTTAATTCATAATTTTACCATGGATGCACACGTTCCTGGGTTTTAGTTTTGGGGCCGGTCTGCACTCCAAGAACCATAATACTACTACTAGGAAATTAATTAAGCTAAAGCTTTAATTGTGATTTGGGGAATCACATTTTAGCAGTTGGGAATAAGGGACATCATCGGGCTGGGCCGGGCTGGCCTAGCCCGCGAACTTCCAGCCCAAGCTCGCCCGCGGGCCGGGCTTCGCAGGCTTTTATTTTTTAACGGGCCTGGCGGGCGGGGCTCTCTCTCAAAAGATGAAGCCCAGGCCTAGCCCGACGGGCTTATCCTAGTCGGGCGGGCGGGCTAAGATGGGCTATTTCGGCTGGCCAAATGCTTTTGTTTTTTTTATTTAAAAGAAAAAGAAAAACGCTTCGGCCCATGCTTCTTGGTCCAACACCTATGTCCCATGCTTCCTGGTCCTATGAAATGCATCCACCCAATGCATAAATAAAAAACAATAATGCTACGAGCACACAAGCCAACCACACACAACACACATGTCATGCTAAGAGACATGACACGTGTGAGTGGGGCCCACCACTAACCTGAGGGGAAAAAAACTGAAAAACGTCTCTCTCTCTCTCACTCCCCTGTTCTCATCTCTTTCCCCCCCAAACCCAAGTCCCTCCCCTCCATACCCACCACCACCACCAACAAAAGAAACCAATCAAACCCAAAAATCCGGCCAGATTTTTTGGGTTTCCAACCAAAACCAAAACCCAAAAATCAGGCAAGAAGAGGTTGAGTGGGCCATTCAACATTTTAGAGGAAGAGGCTACAGTTTACGGAAGTTTTCTATGCTAGCTGCTACTCAGACTATATCATTCATACTACACATTTCAGGGCTGTGATAAATTGCTTGTTCGTCTCCTCACGTCAAAACCCTCTTCTGAAAATCATGTCAACCGAAAGCGATCACTTTCCCGACGATACATCTCCGAAGCGGCGGTGGAGGAGCAGTATCAGAAGTAATAGCACCGTCGATCGTATCAATGAGTTGACTCGTCGGATAAGTCGACGGCGACGCCGATCCGACATTGGGATTTGGCTGTGGCGGTGTCGGTGGTGGTGGGAGAATGGAAGCGTGGGGAGGAGCACTGGACTTTAATAGATTGATTGGTTTTTTTGCTGGTGGTGGTGGGTATGGAGGGGAGGGATTTGGGTTTGGGGAGGAGAGAGATGAGAACAGGAGAGAGAGACGATTTCAGTTTTTTTTATT
>OY978226.1:18038389-18193303 GCA_963854785.1 Vaccinium vitis-idaea
GATCGTTTTTTTTTTAAATATATTTATATTTATAAAATATAAATATAAATAGTAATAGGGTTAATTATCCTAACAAGGAGATACATTATCCTGTTGAGGGATATGTATTTACATGCATATATATTAGTGTGTACAAAAATATATATTTATATTTAAAAAAAAAAAAAGAAAACCCATCATAATTATCCCAACCTACCCTATCCCCTTAGCTTATTTTTTTTTTTCTCTTATCATTATAGTCTCCTATTTCCTCTTGAACTCTTCCATATCACTAATCTTCTTATTTTTAAACTAATTAGAACTCCTAAATCCCTCCCTCACTCTCTCGGAAACTCCCTCTTCCACAGGTAATCCATATTTCTTCTTTTCTTCTTTTTTCATTCTTTTTCCTTTGGCTCTCTTTCATTTTCTCTCACAAAGGGAAAAAAATAATAATCCTTTGGATTATATCTCCTCCACCATTGGTAAATTCCTCTCTTTTTCTCGCGGAGTATATTTTCTTTTACTCACGCGGATATTTAATTGCCTTCCACAGATTTCTCCACGAAGTTGTGATTTTTCGATCCTACCGTTTCGCTAGCGTGCTAAGTTTGTCGGAGGAGAGGTAGGACATCTTTAACCTAACTTTTACTTTAGTATATTATTTTTGTATAGTTATGTGTACGTGGAAATAAGTAATTTAAATTGTTGGAAGTCGGATCATTATCGTATGGGTAGTAGAAGTAAATAAGTGATGATGTCGGAAAATAGAGATTTTGCGCCAGTTTCGTTTCTGCTATTTTTCGATTATTTCTGTTCAGTTTCAGAGAAAACTCAAAACAGTAAGATTGTAGATCTCGAAAAATTAATTGGAGTCCATGTAGAACTCGTCTTAATCCGAGTTACGTAGAATTTAGTGTGATTTTTCAAAGTTTCTGCTGTAGTGGAAAAACGAGACAGAACACGATTTACTTTTAAAACCCCATTTTCAACATCTTAATGAAGGAATTGGAACTCAAATAAAACACATTATCTGTTTTTATTGTGAAGTATAATATCCCTGTAAAAATTCGTGATTTTTAGAGTTAATTTACTATTTTTAACAAATCGAGGAAGTTGCCCGTTTTACATGCCGTATTAAGTTTTTCTTTAACCTTGTGATTATTTTATTGTTATGTGAGACTTATGTGAACAATGACCCACGTGATGCATGAACCCAATTGTTAAGTACTTATTGATCGAAATGTTAAAGTTTAAGAATGATTGGATTTAATCGCAATATTGGGGTTGGGACGTGTCCGGTATGGGTCTTGAGCCATGCGCAGTCTATACTTTTAGGTAGCTTTGCTGTGTGATCAGGCACCAGAAGTTTACTGTGGGTGGGAATCGATACCGGACAGAGATTGATCAATGGGTGATCAATCGTGAGCCTTGCACAGTATACCCCGAGGTGGCTTTGCTGTGTGATCGAGCACCTGAGGTATATTGTGAATGGAGGCCGGTGATGGAAAGTATTTGTCGGAAATGAGAATGAGAATAGTGGAATTTTGAGAATCGATGTGCTGAGTAATGATGATAAAAATCTGAGTATTTCATTCAAATAAAATTTCAGTTATGTGTGTATTTGTTGTATGAATATCTTTAGTAAAGGGGTGGTTTAGGGTGCCCTACTAAATGTAATTTTACCACTCATTGTGCTACTTTTTGTGGCTCTGGCGTCCCCAACGCCAGGTACAGAAGGAGATGAGGAGCCGCTTGCTGATTATGAGGCGATGGAGCACCTAGATGGGAATCAAGTAGCGGACCCATGGCTTTATCAGTAGAATTAGCTAGATGACTCTGTTATTTTATTTCCATTGGGTTTTCTTTGAATAAATGTTTAAGTTTTTCAGACAATGTTTTGATTCAATTTATTTCAGTGGTAATAAGCTAGTTTATTTTTAATTTTCGCAAAAAAATTTTATTAAGTATTCTTTGGATTTTTTTTTTTTAATGAAGTTGGAATTTTATTTAAATAATTTTGCAATTTATTTATTAACGTACCCAATTTTCGGGGCGTTACATCCCATCCTTTAGTTTTATATAATTTATAATTTTTATGTACAACTATTGGGCAATTATATGGATATTTAAGAGAGAAGAGGAGAAATTTTCGGGGATGTGAGCCAGAGGAGGAATTTCAGGCGTGCTGTTTCCCAAACCCATGCTACGCGTGTGTAAGTGTACGGGCTATGGGCGGGCTAGTATCTAGGGCCAGCGGGCTGGGCTCATGGACTGGCCAACGGGCGGGCGGGTTAGAGTAAAATTCCTAGGCCCAAGCCTTGCCCATGGAAAAGTCGGGTTGGGCTAGCCCGCCCAATTGGCGGGCTCGAGCTAGGGTAAAGCCCAGTGGGCCTAGCGGGCTTCGGGCGGGCCGCGGGCCAACGGGTGAAATGATGAGGCTTAGTTGGGAAGGGCTGATCGAGATAGTTGGTTTAGAAGGGTAGTTATGGAAATGAGAATCATAGTCTTATTTTTTCCTAAATCTAGGTAGTAATTACTAATTAGTTATGGAAATGAGAATCAGTCTTTTTTTTTCCTAACTCTAGGTAGTAATTACTAATTACTACTTTGTTTGAATTATTTGATAAAAAGTTGAGGAAAAGGCTACAATACACACCCCTCATTTGGGTGTGTATGATACACACCCCTGTAAAAGTTACGATTTTTTGCGAAAAGTTACGAATTTTTTGGAAAAGTTACGATTTTTTTTGTAAAGGTTACAAATTTTTTTTGTAAAAGTTACGGGACACACCAAAATGTTACGAATCATAGAAAATGTTACGAATCATATTGCTGAAAAGTTACGAAAAACTAAAAAATGTTACGATTGTCGATGATGTGGCACAATCTGGACCATACAATAGGTGCATATGGTACACCCAAATAAGGGGTGTGTATTGTAGCGATTTCCAAAAGTTGAAAGTGCCGAAGGTTGGAGTATGCACAATGAACCAATAATCTCTCCTATCGAGATTGAGGAGTTTTAAGTAAAATTCTCGATCGAGTGATATGAAACACTTCGATAAGCAAATAAAGACAAAGGCCGGCTTCAATTTGGAAACAAAACCTCAGTGAATTACGTAGCTAGCTGTAAGTTTAAAAAGACTCGTTTACCGAAAAAAAAGTTTAAAAAGACGTGAAATAGCCTCGAAAAAGGAAATTGTCTTTAAAAAGAAAGGATGCAGTAGTCGACACAATAAAGGGATATACATATGTAAATTGAATAGTCAAAGAATTAGAATTATAGGACAAAACATAATGAAACACAAAAACCGAAACACAACTTATCTAGTTTGCAATGAAAGAGTGTTTGCCTTGATGTTCCAACTAGGTGGAACTCAACTAATCTCATGTTAAGCATTGCTTTATTATATCAAAAAGCATTCGAAAGGCTTGAAGAGGAGGATCTAGTTTTCCTCCTTGAATTTCATATGGGGCCTCCTACTGCTAGAGATTGGGATGAGGAACTGCCTTTGCTACCCACGATATTACTACTAAAGTGTTTGTTCAATGTTGAGTAATTGGACAGAAATTTGGACTTCAATTCCCGTTTGTTAATTTGGCCTTAAATTGTTTTTATAGAATAAGTTGAAAATTTGTGGACAAATTCAGAACCGACCCGTGACTCGTGGATCGGATGGCCAGGAACAGAACCGTGAGACTTTTGGATCGGACATGGATTTTATTTTCAAAAAAACGTGACTCACGGATTAGGATATCATGCTAATCCAGACCGTGAGCACCCCTACGTAATTTCCACATCTTCCAAGTTGAATAAAACAACCTGTTAGTTTCTTCTTGCAAGTTCGGCTGAGGCAACTCGGTTGATGAGTTGATTGGACAAGTCCTCTTGTTGTATGGGTTTGGCTGTTAGGTTCGGCTCTGTGTCACATTCTTTCTTGGGATGGGCCATAGGGTTCGGCTCGTTGCTGTTGTTCTTTTCGAGGATGGTATTAGATCAAAATTGGCTAATTACCAAGCCCATTTGGATATTTGGTTGATGGGTCGGCTTTCTGGAGCAAGGCTTTTAGTGTGAGGATGATAATTGTGAGGATGATAATTGTGTGAGCTTGAAAGTATGGGAGCAACTTTCTTGACGCCAAAACAAGAGCAAAAGCAATTTTCTCAAGAGGAATATACCTTGTCTCTGCTTCCATCATTATTTTGCTCGAATAGTAATTAGGCAATGTTCGGTCACTTTTGCTCAGACAAAGACCGAGCTAACAGCATGAGGGGAGACGGACAAGTACAAGAAGAGGTCTTCATTTTCTCGAGGCGTTTCAAGCAGTGGAGGCTCGGAAAAGATAAGTCTTCAAATGTTGCAAGGCCTTCTCACAATTTTCAGTCCATTGAAACTTCATTTTGCTCGTCTTAATAGATTGAAACAGAGGTCTACACACATCTGTAGAGCGACTAATGAATCTGTTGAGAGTAGCTGCCATTCCTGTCAACCTTTGGACTTCCTTGATTGTGTTGGGCGACACAAGTTGTTATACCACTGTGACCTGAGCTGGGTCATCCTCAATTCCCCTTTTTATGACCAGGTGGCCGACGAATTTCCCCGAACCAACTCTGAACGCACACTTCACGACGTTGAGCTTCAATCCATGTTTCTACATAAGGAAAATATTTTGGTGAGGTCAGCAATGTGGTCCGCCTCGTGTATGCTTTTCACCACCATACCGTCTATGTATGCTTCTGTTATGTTTCCGAGTTGGTCTTTGAAAATCCGACATACCATCTCTGGTACGTAGCCCTGGCATTTTTCAGCCTGAACGGCATGACTCAGTAGCAATACAGGCCAATTCCCCTAACTGCACGTCACACCCTTCAATTCTCTAATGTGCTTCCAAAAAGTCCAACACTAACCATTCCTCATATTCACCCACACTTAAACATTTAAAAGAAACCCTCAATGTCCCAATTTTAATTCGAAAAATTTTACACAAATTTCCGGGTCTTTAGAGGTTGGGGTGGGAAATACAGGTTCTACAGTGGGGTTGGGAAGGGAGAGAAAGAGAGGGAGATTTTGTGGAGGGAGGTAAGAAATAAGGGTTGGGGTGTATAAATACCCAATCCATTTAAGGTGAAGGGCATTTCAGTCAACCCTGGCCCCTATTACCCATTTTTCGTCCAAAAATTTAACAGAATCATCCAAAAAATTAACAGTAGGGGAGAAAGTGATTAATTTTGATAGTTTAATGGGTGAAAGTGATTGGTTTAATAGTTTAGGGGGTGAAAGTGACAAAAGGTGATAGTTTAGGGAGTGTACAGTAAATTAAGGTGCAAAAGAACTCGTGTACATAGTATCAAATCGTTTACCATAAAAAAATCAAAAGTGCAGAAATAAAAATTGTCTACAAGGTGGCGACTTCTAATATTTTGTCTCTCTCTTGCTAGAGTCAGTCGCTAATGCAATTTGAGAGCTCTCTCCCTCTAAAACTGAAATACCCAAAAGTGTAAACAGATTTCACAAACCAAATCTTCACAAGTATAAATACTTGCTATTTTAAACCTGAACCCTATTAGCCAAGATCAAATTCACATAAGAGCAGGAAAGTGTGTTTGTATTTATATATTTATATAAAAACACACACGCGTACATGCACACAAGGAATATATACACATAATTAATGGATAATGTGCATAAAATCATATAATTCGGACCTAAATATCAGTGATCGTGTAAGGACCCGTATTTTTACATAATTTTTCCGGAATAATATTGGGTAAATGTGAGGAATTAAATTTTGACTTGAGGGGTCGAAGAGAGAGCATTTAAATGCATTTGGGTGTGTTTAAAATACATTTGGAAGTTTAAGGGTGAAAGTGTAAGAGGATGGAAGTATTTAAGCACATGTTGTGCTTGCATTTTCTAACAAAAACAGCCCCTCTCTCTCCCTCTCTCTGCCCGACTTCTCTCTCTCACTCCTCTCCTCCATTTTTCTTGCTTCAAAGCTCCAAGAATCCACAAAACCTCAAGTCTCCTTCATAAACCTCACCTAAAATCACTTCCTTTGCGCATTTTGAAGCTTGGATTGCACTCATTTCGCACCAAGAAACCCCATTTCGGGTTGGAGCAAATTGGAAGCTAGGGTTTTCATTTACCCACTCATTTCAAGCTCAAATCTTTTGGTAGGAAGACAAATTCTACTCCCTCTAGTTGTATTTAGGTGATATAAAGCATATAACTTGCTCTTGTTTCTCAAATCCTTTGAATTCATGCTTTGCTCCCATGGTTGGTTTGTTTGAGCTAAATTTTGTGATCTATGATTTGAGTACTTGTTTGTTGCAATTGATGGTTGTTTGACACTCCCTTGAGGTCCATTAGTCACTCTACATATCCAATTTTTTACCCTATGCTTCACATTTATGTTTGGGTTGAAATTCCACACCTACAATGGTGAAAATCTGTCAGTTTTCTGGGCAGTGAGCTGCTGCCCCTGTTTTCCAGAAACTGTCCCCTGTTTTGGGGTGGTTTTAGGCCACCCTTTGATGCCTGTTTGGTCCCCGATCGTCCATGTCTTCGTGTTTTTTACCCAAACCATCATTTTGAACACCGAATTCACCTTGAATTCATAAAATTAACCCTTGGACACGTGAATTAACTAATTTTATGTTTCACATATCGGACTCGTGTCGGTTGACACATTTTTGGCGAGAATGGTGAATTTGTGGAACAAATGGGACTTTTGAAATGATATTATTGGATAAAATGAACTCTAGGGATTCACCCGTTTGGTGTCCCTAGCCATGGGTGCACGGAGCCCGCGAAATCCGGCAGGGGTGCACGGAGCCCATGAAATCCGGCAGGGGTGCACGGAGCCCACGAAATCCGGCAGAAGGGTATTTCCCTATTTAATGGATGAATGTTTTCTTATGAAATGTCGGTTCTGATGTAATTGGGTTAACTTGACGTATTTGGTAAAATTTGACTTCCGATATGCGAAAAATGAGGACTTTGGTAACAACTTAGACTTGGTGGGATACTTAAAAATGGTTTTGGAACATTTGGACACTTGGACACATTTCGGTTATTTCGTGGTCGGGTTATAACCTTTCGTTCATCTTAATCTTATACAAGGGTCTTGTCCATCATCATACTTATCCATTATGCATGTATCATGTTTATACACCTAGTGCTAGTAGAAAAGTTTTCCTACTGGGCTAGTGAGCTCAACCCATCAATTTTCAGGTACTCGGCATGGAGCATGAGATGTGGTGCTTGTGAAGTGATGCATGCATGGAGCTTACTCCTGATTGAAGTTATTTTTCCATCTTTGTGTATATTTTTGGAAAGATGGTTTTGTAACTTCTATAGCTTACTTTTTTGACAATTTGACAATGTAATAACTTTTAAACTTTGTATTCATGTAATCCGGGTTATGGACGCTAGTGGACAAAATTTGTTTATTCGGAATGGTGGAATCATATTATGTTGACTTTGAATATTCAAGGGATAAATGTATGACTTTGGTCTTGTCCCACGTGGATTTTATTTTATTTTTGTGTTATAAAATTGAGGGCGTGACAGATCGGCCCATTGACGGTGATGACTCTGTATCGGGGGGTGTTATAGGGATGACACTTAGTTGTTTAGGAGGCCAATGTAAGTTACTGCGTTTACGTTTCAATAATGTAACATGCAATTTGTTGTTATTTTCTTTTAGTAGTAGTCAATGTAACACTTAAATACCAATGTCTTTTAAAGTGATCGTCCATCTAATTGTGTGCATTCTTTGTTGCTCAATGAAACGAGGCTAATTTATATAAGTTGGGGCGACCATTATACACAGTTTGCTGACATGATTGTTAGGCAGGTTTTTAGAAGCTTTTAGAGATGTTGTTCATGTCTTTGGATTTGTTTTTGGTGACAGCTAGCACTCATGGAGCATTGGCACCCAAAGACAAACACCTTCTGAATCCGCTTTGGTGATAAGGCTACATGACTTGTGGTTTGTTAGTAATCGACATTTAATCAACAGGTATATGTAATCTTAACGTGGGGAGATTAATAAGTAATTAATAACGTGGAGCTCAAAATATAATTAAGATAAGGACGGGAGTGCAATTATAATTTTTTAGTGTTATGAATTATAATTTGTAAAATAAGAAATAGAATCCTGGTAGGATTATGGTTTCTTATTTACATAAGGAGCCCAGATTTATTTCTCCTGAGATCCCTGCCCTAGCCCTATAAATATATTGGCCTTGTTCGTTTTCCTATTTAGTTTTAGTTTTAGTTTTGATGACATCATCATTTCCCTCATTTCTCTCTCTATCTCTCTCCACTCATTACACCTGCTGACATCATCAAAACTAAACTAAACTATCTAACCACACACAACCATTGTCCTTTTCTCTAGGTCTCACAGGTTTTTTTGAAAGAATAGAAAAGTGGGATGTGAGAGAGAAAAACAGATCTCATTGGAGTCCACAATTAGGTATGAGATTCAAGGTACAAGCGAATATGGTAGAAGATCGTAAGGTACGGTCGAGCTTTGTTCATGTTGTACTCGGATTTAGACGAAAAGAAACAAGTCTACCGTGCGCTCGTGCCTACCGAGGAGAGGTAACCCTAATTCCACCATGTAAGGTTCATGTTTATTTTTGTTGTTTAATTTGTACACGTTATTGGGTTCTGGGATTCATTTCCCAACATGGTTGTTGATAGGTCTCCAGATTCATCTATAGGAGACCGATGCCTGGGAAGACTAACTTGGACTGGCGGCCAGCATCTTTTGGGGAGTACTCTACCTCCAAGCCGGCAGAGCAGTGGGTCGAAGTTTAGTTTAAGTTTATTGCGTCAGTACTGCGGCAGGGGAAATAGGAGCAGTGGTTGCACATCTGGTGTGTATATAGTTACCTGCTCCAACTATTAGCTAGGTGGCACTATATATTTCCACAAACCACTAGCTCATGCCTGCACAAGCACCTGTGTTACCTCACATTGCTAGAGGACTTTGTTAATTGTTGCCGGGTAATAGAGTTGCGGTAGACGTAGTGTTGCCCTTGCATGTCGTGCTCTAATATTAATTATAACCTCTGCCATGGTATTAATAAGAAGGATGTAGGTAAGTGCTTCATTCTTTTGTAGGTTAATTTGGAGCAAGGAGCTTGCAATTCCTCTACCTTGCCCCGGACGTGTCGGGAGGCGCCTCCTGTAAACACCCTAATTTGGCTCGGTAGATATTAGGGGTGTCCACGGATCGGATCCGGACGGATCGGATACGGATCCGATCCGATCCGGTCCGCTCAGAGCGGATTATGGTTTTTAAGATCCGGAACCGAACCGAACATTCACGGATCGGTTACGGATCGGATCGGATCAAGTCGGATCGGACCGATTTGAGAGATTAAAGAAGGATTATTGAGCAGATTGAGCGGATCGAGCGGATCCGATCCGGATCCGGAACCGTCAGATAAGAAATTCTTGATCCGGAACCGAACCGAACATTCACGGATGGATCAACGGATGGTTCGGATCGGTTCGGATTGGTCGGATTGGCGGATCGGATGATCCGTTTATACGTTGGACAGCCCTAGTAGATATTTTAAGTTCCACCACATGCGGAATACTGATGACGATTTGATTACGTATGCTTTGATGAGGAATGAGATGATTTTGAACTATGTGAAACTCTGTAGGAATGAAGAATGCCTTAGAATTAGGGAGGGAAGTGCGGCATGACACTTAGAACGTGTTTTAGCATTAGTTGGCTTGGATAAATTATCGTTTGGTCTACTTTTGGCCCACTTTTGATTAACCAACTTTCTTATTTTTTTGGTTGGATTCCACCATCTTTTAGTACTTTTAAAACCCTCTTTATCTATATATAGTATGTCTCAATCCGATTTAAAATGAGAGAGATGTGAGTGTTTTACCAAAATCAATTATTTTCCGACCCACTGAGAGTAAAATCTTCATCATTTTAATTGTAAAAATTATTTTGTATCCAAACCTATTTGGTTAGAAAGTAGACTTAACAAGCTTTCCAACGGTTCAAACCGTGTCAAAATCGGAGTTCGGTAGAGCCCGGAGCAAGCCCGCGAAGTTGGCTCCTGTACTATCTAGAAGTATCGGCCGCAAAATCAATATGTCGGCCGCCAAATCAGCTCTCAATGAATCAGAAGTTTTTGCGAGTGTAGGGTTCCATCCCAACTCTTCCCATCCGGTCACCCAACTTGTTGTGCACGTTCGGGACATTGTAAGGAAGAGTTTTTATGGGTAAATAGGACCCCTCCATATGAGTAAAATCGGATTTTCTATCTCTCTCCCATGTTATATACACCCACTCTTCATATCACCTTCTCCTCTGCTGGCAATGGCCGTGGTGTAGCGGGGGTGGCGGCTACACCTTGTTGGTGGATGGTTGTTTAGGGTTTTAATTGTTGGGTTTGGCCCATTTTATGTGGTCTTTTTGGGGCCTTGGGTGTCGTTTTTATGTGCTTAATGTTTATCTGGGTTTGTTTGACCCATGAGCTGTGGGGCTTACGTCCTTTAGGTGGTGTGACCTCGATTGATTTCTTACCAATCGTTTGGTTTGGGTCTCGGATTGGGCTGACATTTGCTCCTTGAGCTGTTTGTTGTTTCCTTGTCCTATTAGTCTTGTATATAACAATTTCAAGATTAATGAAATTTTTTTGCCTTAAAAAAAAAAAACAAAAAAAACTTCTATACGTATAGCCTAGGTTGCAAACCTAGCATCAACAACACCAAACACCAAGTTTATTTACAAAAAAAAAAAGCAAGTTAAAGCAGTTTTGTGAATGAAAAATATCAAGAGAGTAGCCAAAACCTTCAAACCCAAAGGAGTTCTACATTGTTCATCAGTTCTTCGTGCCTTTAATCTATAAGGGTTGCGCAAATCAAGCCTTGATTGCATAATCAAGCAACTGAGGTATCGTGGCGGAAGTTTTGCACAATCTCTTAGCCGATTGTATCACTTTGCTTATTTTTGTCGCTATTTTCTAAACCCTCTACTCATATGTGTTTGTGTTTTTGTGTTTCTAGTGTTGAATGTGAAATATCAGCCGACACATTATTGTGTCGGCCGATTAATCAATTTTTGCAATTTGTTGATTTTGCTGGCCGACCCATCTGATTAGCGGCCGACCCATCGATATGCATACAAAGTAGTTAATTTTGTTTTATATTTAATGTTTTTGCATTATGTGATCCCCTCTCCCCGTGTGTGTTCTATTTCCTGTCATCACCCATATCTGTTTAATGGCTAATTAATCACCTCCCTCCACTTGGTTGTCCACTTAATTATCGGACGCGCGGTAGCTAAATTTCATAATTAGTGGCGAGTAGTAGATTTATATATCATGTTAGTTTATGCTTCCTACGAATAGTGATTCAAGGTTCAATGGGTAAATCTGTAGGTGGGTCGATGATTTCCACTCACAAGACTTGCCAACGCACGTCGTTGGCTATTATCACAACACCTTTGATCACGAGAGAGCCTACCGGACGATGTATATGTCGATATTCCTTCACAATTTCCCGTCATATATATATCTGCTTTACATTAATGTAACGCTTAGAGGTATAATTTTTTTTTTTTTTTGCTAAGCAAAGAATTCATTAATCTTTAGAAATCTATTGGCAAGTCCTATTATTTGGAATTTTGGCTCACCGGGTCCTGGGCTAAAATTTATTACTGGAGAGGTCCTGGGGCTCAAATATGGTTGGAGATTTTACTTTTTTGCCCATCCTCGTCGTCGTTACTCTTTGTTTTTACTAACCATTTATGCACTTTCATAGGGTACCCCAGAATTTTAAGCACTTTCATAGGGCACCCTACAATTTAGGGTACCCTACAGTTTAGGGTACCCTAAATTTAGAATGTACATTTTAGAATTTAGACCG
Source organism: Vaccinium vitis-idaea (assembly GCA_963854785.1). Lineage (NCBI taxonomy): Eukaryota > Viridiplantae > Streptophyta > Magnoliopsida > Ericales > Ericaceae > Vaccinium > Vaccinium vitis-idaea. The sequence continues at coordinate 18,050,286 of OY978226.1, forward strand.
TATATTTAGAATTTAGACCATATATTTAGAATTTAGACCGTACATTTAAGAATTTAGACTGTATATTTAGAATTTAGGGTACCCTAAATTTAGAATGTACATTTTAGAATTTAGACCGTACATTTTAGAATTTAGACCGTATATTTAGAATTTAGACCGTACATTTTAGAATTTAGACTGTATATTTAGATTTAGGGTACCCTAAAGTTTAGGGTACCCTAAATTTAGACCGTACATTTTAGAATTTAGACCGTATATTTAGAATTTAGACCGTACATTTTAGAATTTAGACTGTATATTTAGAATGTACATTTTAGAATTTAGACCGTACATTTTAGAATTTAGACCGTATATTTAGAATTTAGATCATACATTTTAGAATTTAGACTGTATATTTAGAATTTAGACCGTACATTTAGAATTTAGACAGTACATTTAGATTTTAGGCATTTTCATAGGGTACACTAGGGTTAAGGTTTAGGGTGCACTTTCCTATTATAGGTTTTTTAGTGGTTTAAGTACTTTCATAGGGTACCCTAGGATTTTAGGTACTTTCATAGGGTACCCTAGGATTTAGGTTTTGGTTTACGCACTTTCATAGGGTACCCTAGGATTTTAGGCACTTTCATAGGGTACCCTAGGATTTAGGTTTATGTTTAGGCACTTTCATAGGGTACCCTGGGGTTTAGGTGGGGTGGGTAGAGAGAGAGATGGGACGGATAGAACATGGAAAGGTGAAATGATGGGCCAGAGGGTATTTTTGGATGAAAAGAATGCGCAGGACCTTGTGAGGCATGAAGTTTGTTTGACAATTTTTGGTGGGACTTGTTGGGGTATGGTCCAACCTTATAGGACCGGCCCACAAATTTGTCATTAATCTTTGAAAACGAATTACAAAGATTAAAGGGCCCGAGACTAAAATCGCCAAGGGCCCAAAGGGGAAAAACAAGAAGGGTGGTAAGATACCAACCAACCAGAACCAGAAACTAGAAAAAGCCACACCTGAGACACCCAAAAAAACTACATCAAGAAAAAGAAACAACCCAATTTCTCCTACCCCTCAGCCAACCAAATCAAGCATATCCAGAAACACCGATACAACCAGAGAAGCCGAAAAACCCCAAACGATAAGAACTCCCACACCCAGAGACAGCGCCAGACAACTCCCACAATAAACAAGCGGCAGTTCAGAACTCCATAGAAATAGAAGTATCTCCCTCCAAATTATCAAGAGCTTCAATTTCTGCAATAATTTCCTGTTCTGAAATTTCGACTCCCTTCAATTCTAGGAGCTTCTTAATATTAAAGCTCTCCCTCCCATGAAATTTTACACCTAATCGAACACTCATCTTCATGTTCTCCCGAGCTTCCTTGACTAAAATCGAATTCCTCTTACGAATGACGCTACTGGCCTCCTCTTGAAAGGAATGAGTGGGATCCTCGATACTCCCATCGACACTACCATCAACACTTCCTTTCTTCGAACCCATCCTTGAATTGATCATCAAATTGTCGCGGCTATCCGTCCTAGAACACATTGTTGTTTTCAAAGGATTTTTGCTCCATGCATTTTGCCCATTTTTATCTTTCTTGGCCTTGTGAGACTTTTTATGGCGCTTGTGCTCCACATATTGAATAAGAGGTTCGTTTGAGACGAGGTCCCTGTCATCATAATCAGAACCCTCTGAAACCACCTTTGCAGACGAAGACGAGTCACCCGAATTGACATCCAAAAACTTCCCTTGACTTCTCGTTTTCACAACAGGCTCAACAACAAAAGCCTCATGGAAAAGAGATTGCAGGCCCATAGAGTCCTCTACCAATGATTCCAAACCTTGAGACGACCTAATGTCATTGTCAATAGGATCCACTTTAGATCCCAAATCTAAAGATAGGTCCTCCTTAGGAGCCTGAGAAAGCTTGTCATCGTGAACACTCAAGGCATCAAAATCCGGACGAAAACTACTTGACTCCACCTTCCTGAAAGAACTCTCCTCCTCATAGCATTTGCTTTTTCGCAGTTAGGCTTGTCGGCGATCATAAAGTGAGGAGATGCTTCAGGCTCAGCCCCCTTTTTGCGTGCAAAAATGATAGGTACACATCCTTTTAACCACACCTTCTCTCACATGTGTGGTGGGGCCCACTGGTTGAGCCCCACCACACATATGAGAGAGGGTGTGGTGGGGAGTGGGTGCGTACCTATCATTGTTCTTTTGCGTGCAGACATGATATTTGGGGGGTTAGGGTCCCACTCATTTGTTTTTCTACCGTTGATTTACACCAGTCTCGGAGCAAGTACTCCTGCGACAGTTTGGGTTCCAAACAAAGTCCCCCATGAGTCTAAGCGGAAAGAAACTTTTTTCACAATGAAAATCCATTCATTAATTCGATTGAAGAATTTTTTTCATCCAAAATTAATGCACCATCGTTTTGTATGGCATGCATCATCAACTCATGTCTTATTATTTTTGTATCAACTATTAATTTGTATGACAAAAAAAAAAAAAAAAAGAGCAGAATACTATCTCAAATTTAGACAAAAGTAACTCATTGAATCAAATGGAAGTTTCAGTTTTATTTTGTAAATATAACTCTAAAATAAACACTGTTTCATATTTACAAAATACTAGTAAATTAAAACAATAATCCACACTAGCACTGCACTAGGCTTCTACTCTGTATGTTGAAATTCCCCTAATTACCAAAGCTCTTGCTCTATTAATGGTTACAAGGCACAAATACACATGCTCTTCAAGCTCCTCTGCCTGTTTCCAAAATCCAACAGCACTCTTCTTAAGCTCCCTCAACACTTGCATAGAAATTTTCTCTTCCCTCCTCTCCAAACACAACTGCAACATACCCCTGTTGTGTTCAACCTCATCATGGAGTCGAGCCACGAGTCGACTCATTGTGTCAAAATCCCTATTCAAAATGTAAGTCCCCTTCGCGGCTACATCAAGCTGCTCCCTAACTTTCTTGAGAAACCGTATTCTCAGAAAGTGGAAATTCTGAATTTTCTTCTTTAACGGCTTTATGGGTAAGCAGAGAATAGCAGGGCCCATCACCAGGGCAGTTAGCGTGTGAACAGCTACAACTATAGCTGCCATGGCTACCAAGCCGCATGCCGCAGTTGCACAGATCCCGATTGCCTTGTTGAATGAGTTGATCATCTTCATTTTTCTTCCCACCTTTCTCCTCTTTGATTTTATATGGTGCAACACTGATGAGTACTTGTCTCGAATCAATTCAAAATCTTGTTTAGTAAGACTAGGAAATGGATTGTTAAAAATAACAGATGAACCTAGATCTGAAGTAATCGATCCAAATTGGGCTTGAGGAGAATAGTCATCAATGGTATCAAATATCTTTTGAACAAATTTGAATTTAGATTGAAGTAGGTTAATGCTTTCAAGGAGCTGGCTGCAGATTTTTGAAGCATCCGCGCTCATGTTAAAATAGTCGAATATAAGGGCTTTGAGATTGAATTTGCTTGAACGAATTTCGGAATTGAGAATGCGAGCTATAGTTTCTTGGCCAGGTTCAAGAAGGAATTCAGTGAATATCTGATTGGAGCTGTAAGATGGAGATGATGGCTGATCATTGACTAGAAATTGAGCTTTGGTGAAGAAATCTGCATAGGATTTTTTCCTTAATGCACAATTGTATTCCTCATTCACGTTGAGGTTTCTGCAAGTGTTCCTCAATATCTTCCCATCTAACAATAGAAAAACAAAAACAAAGTAGAAATCAAAACTTAATGAGTTAATCGTCTAGCGATCGAGCTTTTAGTGACATATATGAGCGCTAAAATAGATGCCTAATACTGTTTTGTGAACACATGACATGCAGGATCATGGTGTGATTTTTTAGTTTTAATTTATTTTAGTGAATAGCAACTTTTATAGACCAAACCATGAGAGCAAACAAATCAAGAGTCACTAGCTAGGACGTACAAAGCCCTGTGTGAGGAGCTAGCAAAGACACAACAATAATTAAGCCTCGCAGATAGAACTTCAACAAAATTCATGAATTACCTATTCAAGTCCAGCCTAAACTTCAGTACCTAGCTAGTTAGGAAGGTTCCACTGTGAGTAGAGCCTGATCTGATTCTCCAAATTGGCAGACAAATTCTGCAGGAGGAGTTGATATATTCGTGCTCTAACATGCATGCATCCTCTTCAAATGGATAGCTAAAATGAGTACGTAGTACCCCCTGGACAGTACTTAGTACTTTTCTGGCTTCTCCTAAAAGAAAGATCTTGCAAGGTGCATGCAACTAGCTAGCTAGGGACCCTGATCTCCTTCTGAGCAACCCAGTACTCCAAAATGAGAGAGTACTGATATATGCATGACAGAAAGTGGAAATTAAATGGAGAAGGGAAAGTGGGAAGATTTTTAGAGTTTAATTTGGTTTCTTCTAAGTCAAAATTAATCAATATAGAAAATGGGTCTTTTAGTGAGCTGACAATAAGGTAAGAAGGAGACAAAAACACACGCACTCCAGTGTACTTTTTTCACTTTTCTATACACTTTCTCACATTCCAATACACTTTTTAACCATTGACGACAGCCCAGTTGACTAGTTTTAGAATTTTCCATAGAAAATTACTTTGTGTGATAGTTTATTTGCAAACAAAAAAGTGAACCTACAATCATAGGCGGAGGCACTTAGAGACAACAGCGGCCACTTGACCCCTTTGGCCTTCATCTTTCAATAGGGATACTACTAATTTGCATCCAAAATTTACTAATTGACCTTCTTTAATTTTTTTCTTTTGCCCTAGCATATATTAGATATGTCGTAAGTAAATTAAGGGTGAGAAATAGCTTCCCACATTCAGAATTTGCAAATCCCCTCCTGTCTTCCAGCAAAAATTATTGTGTTTGAGCGACGCTATTCTTCCACTAGGCTCTGGCAAACATGGACGCCAGTGGTTTCAAGACTCGCGGTCACCATGGACAATAGGAACAAAGTGAAGAGGATTTTGGAAACCTTATCTCTTCTTGGTAAACTCCAAACCCTAGGTGAGTTTTCCCTAATTTTTGTTATAATTATTTGAGAGCATTGGTTATATAATTGAATGCTATGGCTATAAATTCCATTGATGATGGATTTAGAAATACTTATAAAGATGGAATTATTGCTTTGTTGGTTTTGGTTGAATTTTGAATGTGATTACTTTAGTACTTTTTTTTATAGCATTACAAATAAACCTGTCATGCATCGTTTCCAAAGTATGAAAAGTCATAAGGGTTGCTTGCAAGGAATTTTTTTTTTTTTTTTGGAATGGGAAAGGAAAAGATGTGTTTTTTTCTTCCAATATGTATCTACTTTTTTATGTACTTGTTAATCTAATTGTTTCTTCCGTTTAAAAAATAGGAAAAACGAATCGTGCATATATCCAATTCTTGACCCATCGAATAAAAAATCATGGCTCCGTCCTTGCCTGCAATATGTATAGTACTAGTATTTTTTTGGTCATTTCTTTGTCGACCGGCCAATTAATTGTTGTTCACCTAGCTAAGAGCCAATAGGAATAATAACACAATCATGAAAATACACTTATAATTCCAATTTAGTATTTAGTGCGGTGATCAAGAAAGGAAATAGGCATTTAATTCATTTCTCACTATGAATCGTAGTACTAGCTAGCAAGTAATTCAGAAATGAATAAAGAAGTTTTGGTTTATACCCATGGCAGTTCAAGGAATCCCCCTCAATTAATTATGTTCGTATATATATTTTTGAACAAGAGGCAGATGTTGTAATGACCCTAATTTTTGTAAATAAAAATTTTGATTTATTAATTCCATAATTCTCTTTTAACTTATAATAATTATATTATTTCCTTTTTAATTATTAAAATTCCATTTAATTATCTAATTTGGTATATCTAGTCATGTGCCTAATTTTACAAGCCAAGTACTACACAATCTTCCCACCAAAACCTACCCAAAATTCCTCACACAACTTTGTCACCCTCTCCTCCCCCTTTCTTTCCCTCCAAGCAAGAATAAGTTCTTATTCTTGTTCTTATTGCAATTTTATTCTTATTCTCCCATGAATATGGGATTTGGTGTAATAGGTTTGGAAGAGAGAGAGAGAGAGAGAGAGAGAGAGAGAGAGAGAGAGAGAGAGAGAGAGAGAGAGAGAGAGAGAGAGAGAGAGATGTGCATGTGTGCATATTGCCTAGAATAAAAATCCCCTAAAATAAGGATTTTCTCCTAGATTTTATTCACCCATTTAATGGGAAGATTCACCATATATTTTCTAGGATTTTCCCTAGATTCATTAGCCTATTAGGCTTATGCCTATTTTGTGTACACTTGTTTGTATAACTAGCACCAAAAACTTTACTTAGTGGGGTTTTTCTCTCCTAATTATTGGAGGGAATATATTCCTTCAGTAATAAGAGAATAAGAATATATTCTCTATTTAATACCTAAGATTTTGCCTAGATTGCCTAAGATTTCCTAGCTAAATTAGGCTTGTGTCTAATATGAGTAAAATTAGTACCCAGAACTCCCTAAAACAAAGGTGACCATTCAAAATTCTACACAACCTAAACACTAGGAATTTTCGTAGAAAATGACCTAAGCTTTTACCCATTAAACCGTAGATTTTTATCTAGGTTTTTGGTACCAAGGCTAGGATTTACCCTAGGATTTTATTCTTGAAAATCCCATGAAATCATGGATTTTATTCCAGCATTAAAATTTGAGATTTGTAAGAGAGGGGGAGGCCGGCCATAAGGGGGGAGGGGTGCCCTTCCATTGCCTATAAATAGAGAGCTCCACTCTCATTGTTTCCCCCTCCAAAAACCTACTCATCCTTTGTAGTAGTTTCCAAGTAGAAAAGTTTCTTGTGTTCTTGAGTTTTTCAAGTAAAAACTCAAGTGTTCTTTCTAGATTCAAAGAAAAATCACCACCCTCCACCACTCAAAGCCGCCCTCCAATCTAAAAAGTAGAAGCTTAGTCGGTAGAAATTAAGTCATTTTCGCTTACGGTAGTTCTAGCCGGAAAATCAACCTAGCTTATTCGGCTTCCGATTAACACTCGGAAATTATGGTAGCTTTTCTAACCACTCTTAAGTATAAAATTTACGTTGTTATAATGTTCGTAGTCGTTATAATTTTTCCTAAAAGTTACTTACCATAGTCGTTTTAATTTTTACTTCAAGTTACTTGTTCTTAGCTTACGGTAAAATTTATCGGTAATAAAAAGAATTTTTTTTTAAATATCACGTAGTCGCTATAATGCCCGGATAAAAAGTAACTTTTAAAAAATACGCCGTTATAATGGTGATTCTAATTGGACTCGTCCGGCCATCCGATCTGGAACTCCCTGGTCATCTCACTTTTCGAGGGTTAATCGCACCAAACGAGAATTTTCTCAAAAGTGACTTCGTAGTCGACCAGAACTATTTTCTACTAACCCTAGACTAGTTTTGAAAAGAATTGCGCGTAGAAAAGTAGTTATTTTATGTGACACGTTTTTTCGAGAAAAGATGAATTGACACGAAATGAGTTTTATAAATCATGTTGCAAATTCAGGAGACACAATACGATATTGACACGACACGATTTACGAGAAAATGATAATAGCGTTGACGAGAAATAGAGATGAGAATGAATATGGTTGAAATGAATACGGTAGTGCAGCAAGAGCACCGCCCCAACTTCACCGAGAGAATTTGGTGGTTAGGGCTAAGCATTCCCAACACATAGTGGACGGACCTTGTAAACAGACTGGTTAAGTTCAGTAGTACAAGACGGCCGAGACTATATCGTGTGAGCCGCAGGGTGGACGAGGCTTGCAAATAGACTATTAAGATCGGTGATGCTAGACGGTGGGGACCTCGAGCGGAAAGGTTGGTACTGTTAGTTGAAAGGAGACGGAAACGAACCAATAACTTTCTGAGTGAACTGACTGTTCGCCCGGTGGTCGGAAGCAGTCCAGATTAATAAATTTGAAGAAGAATGCCAGCACTGAAAATATAATACGAGACATTGTTCATTTACGCACGATATACTCTAATTTGCATTGATACTGACATGAAATATACTGTTTTCTGTAAATTCCTGTTTTACTTTACCATATATAATATATAGTCCTAGAATTGCTAGTTAAGGTTTGGGTAGAACTATCTACTGGGCGTTGTCGCTCACGGTGTTATACTTATATGACCCTAGCATAATACCATGATGTTGCTTCGCGACTCTGACGTATTATGTGAGATTACCGTGATGAACAGGAGGAGTTCTACAGTCATGAGAACTTCGAAGCCGGAGGAGCTGCCAACATGGGGAACGACCAGGCAGAGGGATAGAAGGAGCCATAGATCCCACCCGGTTGAGATTAATGTAGTAATTGGAGAAAGGATATTTCATATCAAACTCTTAATTATTACTTTTTATTTATAATTTGTAATATTATTAACGAACCCAATTTTGGGGGCATTACAAATGTCATTACAATGGCTCGAAGGCAGAAGCCCAAAGACAATAAAGACTTCTTCACAAAAATGGAATGAATCAAAACTATCAAACAATCTAGACCTGAGCACAACACTAGCAGGCTCAATGGCAAGTATTGCGAAAGTTGACCAACAAGGTTAGGTAATAGAGCTAGTCAAAGACGTGATAGGGGAGCATCCAATAAAGGACACATAGTTCAAGCCATGAAAAGAAACATAAAATTAGGACAAAAGCTCCCATATAGGGGAGGGATAAACACTTTACAAAGGGAGGCTACAGAAAACAAACAAAAGAACTAAAAACTTTGGTCACCTAACACTGTCATTGGAAGCGTTGCCGAGAATCTGATGACTTATTTGTCGGAATATGAGAACCAAGCCAACCCAATTCACCATTGCATCAAAACGGACCCATCCCACCCACCCGCTTGACACCCCTCTCCAATGGTAGAACCAGGAATCTAATATGCCCTGGGCTAATTCATATAAAGAAATTATATGGGATAACTCATTAATTTTTTATTGGACAAAAATCTTACATGTAAATTTTTAGTGTTTTTTTACTTCACCCTGGGCTAAAGCCCACCCCACACTATGTGTAGCTCCGCCCTTGCCCCTCTCCAAACCGTCCCCCACCGAACTCCTCCTCACGGCGTCACTATCCAAACTCCAGAACTCCAAACCGATCAACGGCGTGCATGGGTCCAAACAGCAAGAGAAGATCACGGATCCAAACTAACCGGTGACTAATGCATGCGAGATGGATCTGCACAAATTTGACCTAAGAAAAACTCGGGGTAGATCATGGAATTGAATGAGGGTAGCGGGAAGGAGCCACGATTGGGGTGTAACGGAGAGGGATGGGAGAAACATAGAAGCGAGGAGTTGAAGAGAGGTGGCCGGCTGGAGGAAGGGGGAGTGGCAGTGGGAGGCGGCAGCTCCATTCCAAAGAAAACCCTAACTGATAAGTGGTAGAGAGAAAAGAGGAGAGAGAGAGAGAGAGTTTTGAGAGAGAGAAGGGGAAACTTAGTTAATTAGGTTTGTATTTAATTTGCATGGTTTCCTCATATATATCATATATGGTGTAATATTCTACAACATGGATTATCTCATCTTTCAGTACTTTCTCTATGTACGTTGCACGCACTTGCATGATGTAAAGTTATTATATACTTCTCAAAACATCAATTAATATATACATATGGATTCAAAGATCTAGCATGCATGCTGGGTACATAGATTGTTTAATTTGCTTCCTCTAAAAAAAATAAAGATGACAGATTAATCAATGGAATTGAAAGTACTAGAAGCTAGTTGTACGTTTGTCATATATGTCCATACCTTTGTTTGTCTTTGAATCTTGGAATTTCTCCCACATCTAGCTAGCTCGATCGTAGTCTTGTTACTTTTAGAAATGTATGCGTTGTTGGTGATGATACACTACGTTACGTTGGAGTTTATAAAGGAAAGCTCTAATTAGTTTACGTCCATGTGAAGACTTTAAACCAAAGAGTACTTTAGGGCACCCAAGTTAGGCTTCCCAGATTAATTTGTCAGTTAGATCATCAAATCTTTAATTTATAGCCACTAATAATTAAAAAAGGCAACTTTCCTTTAAGGACTCTTAAGTGTTATTTCACGCTAGCTAGCTTTCTGTTTTCGGATGAATCTAGTTCTACGTACCTCATCCCTTTTAGATAAGTTATAGTATATGATGATCTGGTGTTTTGGAACAGAACGTGAGCATATCTTTATTACAATACGTATCTGGCTGGCTCATATTAGTGTGTGTGTGTATATATATATATATATAGGGAGGGCTTCTAGTCCGGACCCTCCCATTTCCGGACCTCCATGCTCCAAAACTTTTTTTGACGATCCGAGCCGTCCAATGTGTTCAGAAGGTGTTTTCAAGGGTCCCTTGGCGGAAAATTTTCAAAAAAAAACACTGGGAAGGGCTTGATCCATGCATTTTTCGCAAAAATTGTATATTTACAATTTTTGCGAAAAATGCATGGATCAAGCCCTTCCCGGTGTTTTTTTTTTTGAAGATTTTCCGCGTGGACCTTGGAAAACACCTTCTGGACACATTGGACGGCTCGGATTTTGTTAAAACAATTTGCAAACACAAAAAAAAATAAAAAAACCTTCAATCCGGGGGTCCGGATTAGAAGTTTTATGTATATATATATATATATAGAGAGAGAGAGAGAGAGAGAGAGAGAGAGAGAGAGAGAGAGAGAGAGAGAGGAACTTTCTAGTCCGGGATGCACTTTCCCGGTTTTTTTTAATGATCCGAACCGTCCAATGTGTTTAAAACGCGTTTTCAAGGGTCCCCGTGAGAAATCGTCGAAAAAAATACCAGGAAGGGTTGATCCGAGCAGTTTTTTCATAAAACTGAAAATGTACAGTTTTGTTGGAAAACTGCCATAATCAAGCCCTTCCCGGGTTTTTTTTTTTTGACGATTTCTCATGAGGACCCTTAAAAACACTTTTTAAACATATTGGACGGTTCGGATCATGCAAAAACACGTTTTAAAAGCTTCAAAACACCCAAAAATCTCTCCCGGACTAGAAAGTAGGCGTGTATATATATATATATATATATATATCATTTTAAAAACAAGTTAATTAATATATGTAGGGAGAACAGAAGTTTGCTTGAAGTTGGTCCATGTGAAAACTATTTTTCATATTATGCTCGTATATAATTCACGTAAATTAAAAAATAATAATAATAAACATATATTGGCCCCATAATGTTTTCATACTGCTTTTTCTATTTTAAACGAGCAACACCTTAAATTTTGTAAGTTTGACAAGCAAAAAGTATCAATCTCAATAACCGTGTAAATTGTGGGGGAACCACGAAACAAAAGATCTATGAAAAATTAATTTTGTTCAGCGAATTTGATTTATTTGGTTGATGGTGATCATGTGGCTGTCGGGATGTCCAATTTCGGACAACCGAGAGAAATTCAAATACATGCATACATATTCAAGCAAAAATTAACAACCGATCGAGTGTCATTGGATATGCTGATCACCATGCACGCTAAAAGTACTTATGACGTACCCACAAGATAATTTCTTGCTCTATGGGGTTACTTCTCCGACAAGTACGTGACTCTAAAGCTAAATTGCTGAAGAGCTCTCTCCGGCCGGCCAGTGAACTTTGCGTAGCTTCCCTTAGCTTTTGTCACCTTTTGTGAATTGGCAGCTTGTCCTTTTAGTAGTTATATATATTGTGTATAACTAACTAACTGCACACAACTTTAAAAACCATGTAATAGAGTGTAATGAAGGTAAGATCAATACATTGGCTGTGTTCAGTTAACAAGTTTAGTTTAGTTTAGTTTAGTTTTGATGATGTAAGCAGGTGTAATAAGTGGAGAGAGATAGAGAGAAAAGTGAGAAAAGTGATGATGTAATCAAAACTGAAATAGTGCCAAAACCGGAGCAAAGCTCCCAACCGAACATGGCCATTGCTTTTAGAATGCAATTTAAGGTTAGGTATTCTCTCTCTCTCTTGTTTGGTGAAAACAATTACTAGGTATTTTAGCTAGTTTAATTGCAACTGATTGTATGTATGTATATATATATATATATATATATATATATATATATATATATATATATATATATATATATATATTCAGGGGACCTTGTGGAAAAGGGTGCATCATCAACAAACCATTTGTTTGATGTAGTAATTCATTATTCACTTAATTGTACTCTTTTAGCTAGCGCTTGTAATCCACCCACCCACAACAACCAAACAAATTTAAAAGCTCAAGCCCTAACAAGCCCTCTGCGCTGACCTTTGGCCTCTTCTATCCATGAGATAAGTGCTCCCTCCCCCTCTCACATCTTTACTGCGATCAACATCCCTTTGTTTTCCTTTTTCCCTTCTTAGACTCACGATTGCCACGCCACCAATTTCATTGGGTGCAGATTGAAAAGTTGGGCTATTAATTCAGAGCCAAATTGGCTCTTGACAAAAGAAGAAGTAACAAGTGGAAGCAAAAGCCATGAAATCTACAAGGGGACTATATTCTTTCATTCTTCGCTCAAAAGGTTCAATACCATTTGCCAAGTTTTTTTTCCCAAGTAATTGGTGGCTTTGTATTCATTCATAATACAAGTTTCGGTTTGGATGTACTTTTGGGAAGAGTTCTGATGTATTTATTTGATGTTAACTTTTGAGCTTCAACTCTTTAATGTGCTATTTTTCGGACCGTTCGGTTACGCAATTACTATATTGGTTCTCTCCGTTTGTACATAGGATTAACTAACATTGTGCCCATTAGATCCACAGGCAACCAGAGAAAAAAAAAACATTCGATTTGATTTTTTTCCCGTTTCCCGTGCATTGAATGGGCACAATGCTAGTTGTATAACTAATATACAGTATTTATGTATTTTCATGATAGTTTTCTCTGATTTGTTCAATGTTGGCCCAATCAAACTAATGTTAGTAATTTTCTATAGGTGGGCCTACATAGATCATATAATTAGATATTGTATATTATTGTCAAATAAGGTTTGAGTGGTGTTGGTATTACCCATTAAGCTATGATCATTTAATTAATGTGACCGGGTAATTGACAAATCTCTATTAGCGCGTATTTGGGTTATATGACGTGCGTTAAGTGGTATGGGCTTATTATTAAGTGTAGAGACCATTAAAGGCCCATTAGGGTTTTATTTATTATGATGGAACCAAGGCCTATAAATATATGGTTAAGTCTCCACTCCAAACCCTAATCTCTTTCTCATACCATCCCATCCCATCGTGTGTGATACTAAGGTCAAAATCAAGGGCAAGGCTTTGGCGTTGGAAGACGAACAACCACACACAAGGGTTTCATCCTTCATGGTGACGGGTATGCATCCGCTATTATTTTCTTCAATGGTTTGACATGAGTTATTGGGTTCAGGGTTTCTTATGAAAATTTACAAGTGGTATCAAAGCCTCTTGTCAGATTATTGGAGAAATTGTATTTCATTTTTCCGATTCGAGAAACAAGTTATAGCCTTGTCAATTCCAAGTTGCACATGGAGGAACAAAGTTGCTCCGAATCCCTTCGAGATACCTGTGAGATTAAGGAGTAATAACTCCTTTGATTAATTACAATATACTCTGACCCGTGGATTCAATATAGAGATCATGCACATGGACAAATTTACTTGTTTGTTTATATGTACGGTGCACTGATTTTATAGTGCTTATTGATATATCTAGATGATTTATTCGGCCATTCATGGGTTCTTTTTGGTGATCACATATCTCGTATACTCACGTGTTTATCTATTGAACCGACTATAATTTTAGTTTTTGGGCGATAATCGATTACAGCCTATGGGTGTTATTACTTGTTTCTAATTCTATTTTTTTATTTTTAAATTATTGAGGAAAATATAAGATTTAGTTTTTTCCTTGATTCATAAAAGGAGTAATGACTTAAATCTCGCTAGATATCCAATTGTCAGATATATTCGCTTTTATAGTTTAGATACTTGGATCAATTAATTAATTTTTTATTCAATTGATCTCATATGCCTATTGTATTACTACTGCCACGGTTGGTATGGCGGCAGTGCGGTATTAATTTTTTATATTTTTTTATTATCGATACATGACAGTATCAATTTTAGTAGTTGAATCTAATGGTTTGTTACCCACTTATGTGAATCAAACCTTTTGTTTGTTGCTCTGTATCATATTGGTGGTATTTGCAGTATCAATTTTTGTACCACACGTGTAGAGGTGTCAAACGTGCGTGCCGTGCCATTCAACTTCCGTGCCGACCGTGCTTCGTGCCGTGCCTTGTCGTGCCTATTTGCTTCATCGTGCCATGACGTGCCGTGCCAACCGTGCTACGTGTCGTGCCGTGCCGTGCCCATTTACTTCATCGTGCCACAGCGTGCCGTGCCATGGCGTGCTACGTGCCGTGCCGTGCCCGATTAGTTAATCGTGCCGTGTTGTGCCGTGCCGTTGACTTACTCGTGTTGTACCGTGCCGTTCCTTTTTTTTATCGTGACGTGCCGTGCCTTTTTGTCGTGGAGTGCCGTGCCGTGCCTTTTTTGTCGCGCCATGCCGTGCCTTATTCGTGTCGTGCCGTGCGTTTTTTTAGTCGTGTCGTGCCGTGCCGTGCGTTTTTTTAGTCGTGCCGTGCCGTGCCAACACCGTGCCTTCTTATCGTGTTATAGTTTGAATGACTCACCACTTGTAAATTCGAATATTTTTTTTAAATAGATGAAGTACTTTTTTATTTATTAACTACATGCGTTAGTGCATTACTACATTGTAATTGTGGTCTACCTTCAACAAATTCGAGTTTGTTAGCTCTCAAATTAGTTGCTCGAAGCTGTGCAATTGCCAATAAAATAGACAACCAAATCTGAATAAAATCTCAAAGCAGCGGGGAAGATAGCAAACTTCACTAGTTCACTTCTCATAGAAGCATAAAGCATTGGAGGCCTACAATTAATTTAGAGCTATTCAATAGGCACCAACAATAAACTTTCGCATACTTTTAGGTATTTTTTTTATAACTTAGGTCTTGCCGTCTTGGACCAATAAGCCGAATAATTCGAAAACCCAATTCCTCGTTTACTAGCGAGGGCTTAACTTAAGTCGGATAAAGTCTTCACATGTACTGATTCATTACAAAAATTGATTGCATGTAAGTGAAAATAGAACCGAGAAAAAAAAAATCATGAAACTCTTCTCTTTTTTTAGCAACAAAAAGATTCACCTTTTTTCAAAAATTCAAACATCAAACAGGAGAAATAGAACTTATAGAAGAAACATTTTAATGAAGTCTAGTGCTTAAACAAAAAGACAACCAATCCATCTCTGAATCAAAATTTCAAGTACTTCCAATTTTAAGGGTATGAAAGCTACTTTTACAGCAGATCTTAAGCCTTGGTAATCGGGTACTCGAAGATGACATTTTTCCAGAAAGCTTGTGGTACACTCCCGAAAATGTCTCCAGCTTGTACTCAGACACTCAGTGTCGTTGCGTGCCTTGGGATCCAAGTATATCTGTCACAGAAGCAATTCTGAAATTAACAAAACCAACTAAAAACAACTTGTGGATGAGAACCTTGGTAACCACTTGACTTAATGTAAATTCCAGTAAAATAATGTATGAAAATTGCAATCTGTTGCATAACGAACCGACCTGTTCAAAGTTCATCTTCCAACCAAGGTCATATGGCAATCTTGGAGTTGACCTATTCTTATATGCCTAGACAGAACTCAATAAAAAAACAATTATGCAGAAAAGTTGAAACATGGGCTCAGTCATTAAGAACATACCCCTGGTGGCTGGTGCTACTCTTGGCTGCAACAAGATTGCCCCCCAAGATAGCAACCAAAGCCAAAGTTCTAACAAATTTATTCGACGTTTATCGTCATTGCCTAGAAAACAAAGTAAAGGCCCATTTTAACATCATTGCCCATATGAACATAACATGACCATAACAGATTCAAAGTAAAAGGCTCAGTTTAACAGATTTAAAGTAGCACCAACAACCAAACTGCATGCTGCAGCAACATCCAAGTACCACCACTGCCCAGAAAGACTACAGTGGCCTGGCCTGCTTGAACATAATCCATGAAGAAACAGCTGAGTCACACAAGTTTGAAACACACACATACACAGAAACAGAGTGAAGAAACTGCCCATTAACTAATGCAGTACCAAGTTAGCACCAAGCCACGAAGCCACCAGCTAGTTAGAACTCAGATCTGAAATTGCCCAGAAACACAGATTCGCCAAGTGCACCAACTGAAACATGGGCTCAGTCATTAAGAACATACCCCTGGTGGCTGGTGCTACTCTTGGCGGCAACAAGATTGCCCCCCAAGATAGCAACTGTGGACGGCCCACCGAGATTGTTCGAAAAGATTGTGATTGTTAGAGTCGCCACCCGGATTTGAGGTCCGAACCCGAGAAATCGATCAAAAGTAAACATGACTTGTTTGCCCATTTGAAAAAGATTTCACTGATCATGGCGGAACCAAAGATTTCTCGGATTCGGGGGTTTGGTTACGAGAGGGGAAGGGTTTTACGGCACCCCTCTCGCCCGGTCCGTGAACCGGTCTCTACTCAACATTTTGTGGGATTTTGGAAATGTTTGAAATTTGATTTTAAACACGAAATGGGGGATACGGGAATGGCAAACACGTAAATGAATATTAAAACACAAACTAAGTGATGGTGGATGCTTGTGTGAAGTGTACAATGCGATTACAGAATGATATAAACAAGGAAAATGACAATGAAGGAGAAAAATAGAACTTAAAACACCATTTTGAACAAAATTATTTATCTTTCCGACACTATTTGCATGTTTTGGAGGGTTTTGATATAGAAATGAGAAAAACACAAAACTACAAAGTTGTAGCCCTTCAAATTATCTACGTTTTGATATATAATACGTTGAAAACGGATTTCGGAGTAAAAAGTTATGGCTGAAACACTGTGACTGCCTATCTGTTGGGGTTTGAGCGCTCAAGGTGAAGGCCTTGAGCGCTCAAGCCCTTCCCAGATCGCCAAATTCTGCTATTTTATGATACTTTTCAGAACTTGTAGGCTCATTTCAAGTATGAGGAACTTGAATGAGCCCACTGGTCTCCCTCAGCAAGACCAAAATAGTGATTTTCACATGATTTTCTACCTTTTCGGCTATGATCAAGGCTTGAACTTGTGGTTTGATGAATGGATGGGTAGTGGCTGTGTTTATAGGCTATAGATGAAGTATTTTGGTCAGAGGAGTGTAAGTGTAGGGTTGATTGAGTGATTGATTGAGTGGATGATGGAGGATTTGAGCTTAAAATGGTGATTTTGGCTTGGATGAGGTGGGTTTTGATGGAAGAGCTAGGTTTGGACGAAATTGATGGAGTGTATGGGCTGTAAATGGCTTGTTAGAGTGAGAGAGGGGCTGTTGAAGTTGGTTTCTCAAAGACCCATGTGTTGTAGGCCTTAAAGATGAGATTTTTGGGTGTTTTGGAGGTTGAAGATGATGGAGGGTGGTGGCTATGGAGGAGAGAAAGGCTAAAACGTGATTGAAGTGATGAGAGAGAGTGGAGAGGGCTGATGAAGGGTGTGAGAGTGTAAGAGATCAGCCAAAGGGGGTTTATATAGAGAGAGAAATGGGAGGGAAATGGGTTTAATTTTTGAATTGGGTTTGGGGGGTGATTGAGGAGATGTTCAAGGGTCTAGGAAGTGTATTTAGGCAGTAGAAAACATAGGTAGACGCTCCTCTTGCAGTAGAATATCATGATTAGATGCTGTGCAGAAAACTGATCTGGCTCGGAGTTGAGCGCTCAAGGTCCAGGGCATGAGCGCTCAAGGCTATTGCGCAAAAGGTAAAACTTTGCGGGGCCGCCCCGGGTGCTACCGAACTCCGTTTCATGCGTGGTTTGAAGCAATGGAAAGCTTGTCGAGTGTAATTTCTAACCCAAGTAGTTTGAACCCAAGAAAATTTGTACATTCAAGTATGTGACCATTTTACCCTCAGAAGGTCGGGAAAATAAGTCATTTTGGTAAAACGGACACATCTCCCTCATTTCAAAATGGATTGAGACGTATTATATATCAAAAAAGAGGGTTTTGAATGTACTATAAGATGATGTAGGCTTGGGTTTGTTTTGAAATGGTTTATGGATGGTTTGAAGGGTATTTTGGTCATTTTGGTTGGTTTAAGGTTGTTCTAGGAGGGTTTAGAATGGTTTAGGGTGGTTCGGTGAGTTCAAGCCTTGTTCTTAGCCTCGAGGTATGCATGATTGGTCTATTTCATCATCGGGAATGCTCGAGTGCATCTTGGGTTCAAAATCGGGGTGTCTACAGCAACCAAAGCCAAAGTTCTAACAAATTTATTCGACGTTTATCGTCATTGCCTAGAAAACAAAGTAAAGGCCCATTTTAACATCATTGCCCATATGAACATAACATGACCATAACAGATTCAAAGTAAAAGGCTCAGTTTAACAGATTCAAAGTAGCACCAACAACCAAATTGCATGCTGCAGCAACATCCAAGTACCACCACTGCCCAGAAAGACTACAGTGGCCTGGCCTGCTTGAACATAATCCATGAAGAAACAGCTAAGTCACACAAGTTTGAAACACACACATACACAGAAACAGAGTGAAGAAACTGCCCATTAACTAATGCAGTACCAAGTTAGCACCAAGCCACGAAGCCACCAGCTAGTTAGAACTCAGATCTGAAATTGCCCAGAAACACAGATTCGCCAAGTGCACCAATTGAAACATGGGCTCAGTCATTAAGAACATACCCCTGGTGGCTGGTGCTACTCTTGGCTGCAACAAGATTGCCCCCCAAGATAGCAACCAAAGCCAAAGTTCTAACAAATTTATTCGACATTTATCGTCATTGCCCAGAAAACAAAGTAAAGGCTCACTTTAACATCATTGCCCATATGAACATAACATGAGCATAACAGATTCAAAGTAAAAGGCTCAGTTTAACAGATTCAAAGTAGCACCAACAACCAAACTACATGCAGCAGCAACAGCCAAGTACCACCACTGCCCAGAAAGACTACAGTGGCCTGCTTGAACATAATCCATGAAGAAACAGCTAAGTCACACAAGTTTGAAACACACACATACACAGAAACAGAGTGAAGAAACTGTCCATTAACTAATGCAGTACCAGGTTAGCACCAAACCACCATTCTCACCCTCTTTGAGCCACCTATCCATCAACATAAATCAGAGATCACAAATTTCAGGTTCAGAGTTGCGAAAACAAGGCTCAGAAAAAACATCATTGCCAAATTATCCCACAAATGTCTTTATTTCTACAAAGATACAAGCTCAGTTAACATCATTGCCAAATTATCACAGCAACCACAAGCTTAGTTAACATAATTCAGATTGTTAATCCAATTTCTAATGCAGTGAGCACAATCATTGAAATACAGCAGCTCTGCCCAAGCATGGCAGTCCAGAAAACAAACAATAAGAGTACCGAGGAATGCCTCCTTCCAAGGAGACAAATAACAAATAATACCAAGGAATAATACCAAGGAATGCCTCCTTCCAAGGAGACAAATAACAAATAATGATAGTCACAAGGTGCAGTTGATGTGATTCTGCCCAAATGAGCCATTATAGCTAAAGAAAGAGTCTCGTACCTCAGTTAAAAGAACCCCCAAGTTCACCATTGAAGCCGAAACCTACACCGCACGGGAGAGGAATCCACACCCAAGGACACATAGAGCATGTAGTACCTAAATGGCTAATTCAGTGGTAACATCATGTGTTATACCAAGGCCTCAGTAGTCCATCATAGGCTAAATAGGTATATTATCAAAATGGCTCAGCAAGCATCATTGCCAAAAGGCTTATAATTGATAATTGGCTCAGGTATGTGTCATCATAGCCAAAAACTGAAATGGATGCAACATTAAGTTGCCATTTAAGACCCTCGTAAGTTGCAAATCACAATTCAGCTAATTTTGTAAGTTTTAAAATCGTGATAATGGGTTGTGTCTGTGGCTTATTCATTTCAGACTAAAACAAGACACACACACACACACACACCCACATAGAACTGAAGTGGGGGCAACATCATGTTGCCATAAGTTGCCAGACCCACACACAGTCACACACACACAGCCACACACACACACACACACACACACAACTGAAGTGGGGGCAACATCATGTTGCCATAAGTTGCCACACCCACACACAGTCACACACAGTCCAACTACTGAAATGAATAAGCCACAGACACATACCCCTGCATAATAAATGAATAATAGGTATAAAACAAATGGCATCAATCACTATCTATATCGGAGTCTGCATAATAACCTCTAAATTCTTCTTTAGCTGAGCGTTTTTCAATTCCAAGGCGTGCATCCTCCCAATCTTTCAAGCACATGAGACAATCCAAAATGTCTGGAGCTAGTCTGCTCCTCTTCTCATCCAACACTCTTTTACCTGCACTAAAAGCAGATTCCGATGCCACTGAAGACACAGGAGTTGTTAGTAGATCACGTGCCATGTTTGAAAGAATGGGATAAGTCGTTTCGTTTTTTTTCCACCATGCTAAGATATCAAAATTAATCAAGTCATTCGCACTAACTGATTCTAGGTCCAAATATTTAAGAAGTTCATTGCGTGAAGTTACAGTGCTACTTCCTAATCCTAAACTTGAACTAAGCAAAGACCAAGATGCATCATAACATGTAGAAGACGAGGTCAAAGAGGCAGCAGTAAGTGAAGTAATTGCACCAAACTTAGATTCATATCTAGCATACATGACATTCAATAAATCAAGCACAACATGAGAAGAAGGTAAAGTAGTAATACATAAATTCGTACCAATCTCTTTTAAGAGCACTGAAACACCCGCTACCTTAATCCTAGGGTCCATTACCGCAGCTAACATAAATAGTGGTGGCATTTCCTCGAAATATTTTCTAAATTTTTCTTCCATGTCCACACAAGCATTTACAAAATTTGGGCGTGCCCTATAATCACGAAAAACGAGACTGATATTGTAGAGATAATTAAGCACAACACAAGAAGAAGGATATCGAACAGCAGAACAAGCTAATGTAGCAACATAAAACACTTTCAAAAATTTCATGAACTCAAAACCAATTTTCCAATCAGATGGAGATAAAGAAGCACCACGATACCTCTGGTTAACAAAAGCAGTTATCACATCACTATATTTCCTACAAGACTTTAACATAAGGTAGGTCGAATTCCAACGAGTCACAATATCATAGTTCATTTGTTTTGCTTTCACATTGTAACATGTAACACACAATTTATCAAATTCTTGTTGTCTAGATGAGGAAGTACCAATAAAAAGAACAGCAGTTCTAATTTTTGAATCTGTGGTGCTATATGTTTCAAACCATCTTGCACAACCAAGTTAATCACATGGCACACACATCGAACATGCAATAATTCACCAAAATAAGCAGGAGTCAAATTTCTTTTAAACAATGGTAATGAAGCAGTATTAGCACTTGCATTGTCAAAAGTAATGCTAAAAATTTTATCAACAAGTTCATAATCCCTAAACACGCACATAATACTTTCAAAAATCTGATCAGCATCATGAGGACACTCCACTAAACGGAAAGCAATAATTCTTTTTCGCAAAGTCCAAATAGAGTCTAGATAATGAGCAGTGACACACATATAACCACGATTATTTATACCAGACCACGTATCAGAAGTAAAAGCTATTGCACCAAGTTTAGAAAGTTCACAAATCAAATCTTTTTTAACTTCATTATATGCTTTCATTGTATCACTACGTGTTGTATTTCTAGAAACTTTACCAAATTCAGGATTCACACAATTTTGCATAAAATATTCAAATCTAATATCATCACCAAAAGTAAAAGGTTGTTCAGCTGCAGCTACGTAACGGGCTAGTCCATCTCTCATTTTTTCTTTCGTATAAACAAAATCTTTCAAACTACTAGCACATTCACCAGTCACTATTTTTTCTGGATGTTTATTTCTAATATGTCTACCATGATGCCCTGTTCCAGTATCACTAACACAAGTATAATTCACGCCACAATAATTACATGCAGCCCTAATTCCTATGTCAATACCATATTCATCTTTAAAGTTCTTAACTATAGAGAAATGTTTCCATACCCATGACGTGCGTTTCCTTTTTGAACCAGTAGTTGAATCAGTAGGAGTTGAACCTGTTGGAGTAGAACCAGAAGCCCCTGTTCCAGTGTGAACAGTGTTTGAAGCAGCTTCGCCTACACTTACAGAATCCAAACCCCGTCCCTCTGGTGCAACAACAGGGTCTCCACCATGTTCATCATCATCAAAATCAAAATTACCAGCATCCATCTACACAAAAAAAAAGGTAAAAATCAGTGGTGAACGAGTAAACCCAAAATACAAAATGAAACCCCGTGTTTAAAATCTTACCAGTAAATCAGTAAGACAGTAACCAGTGATGAAATGAAAGTATGAAACCCAAAATACAGAAATCAAACCCTAGGATGAAACCCTAGGATCAAGACAGATCGGTGAGCGTGGTGTGGTGCAGTGGTGGTCTGGTGGATTGTGATGGTCGCGAGCCGTGGATGATGGTGAATAACAACAGATCGTGGCCGTTGGTGATTGGTGAATCACAACAGAGGGAGTGAGATTTAGGGGTTTAGGGTCGTGACTCGTGAGAGAGTGGTCCGGTGAGTAACCACAGATCGTGAGCGGTGGATGATGGATTGCAGGTGAATAACCACAGATCATGAGCGGAGGATGGTGGTGGTGGTCGCCGGCCGGTGGGTCTGGTGAGTGGTGACTGGTGAGTGGTGATCGTGAGATATTAGGGTTGAGAGAGAGTTTAACAGTGTAACAAGTGTGGTCCGTGTGGATGGTGGAGTGGTGGACCGGTGGTGACAGCACTATGGTTACGGTGGTGGTGGTCCGGTGAGTCGGCGGTAGCTGTGAGAGAGAGAGAGAGAGAGAGAGAGAGAGAGAGAGAGAGAGAGAGAGAGAGAGAGAGAGACGACCGTTTCTGAGATCGATGAGAGATACTGAGATAGAGAGAGAGAGAGAGATTATCAAATTAGGGTTAGAAAATGGTTGATGTGGTTTATAATGGTATATTTATACTAAAAACCTAGGGCTACCGGTACAGAAGATTTAGTGCACATAAATTGCTTTTGGGACCCATTTTTTTGTCACACGTGAATAATCCGAACCGTTAAATCATTTCAAAATAACGTTTTGAACGACCTTGCAAAAAATTAGGTCAATTGGACATGTGTAACTGGTAGATAAAAGACTCCAAGTTTTTAAATCAATCGGATGTGCGTAGCTTGGATCGATGAGTTACGCATATCCAATTGACCTGATTTTTTGCAAAACCATACAAAACATTATTTTGAAATTATTTAACGGTTTGGATTACTCGCGCGGGACCAAAAAATGGGCCTCTAAAGCCATTGTACGACATGAACAGTGAGGATCATCGTAATTGTGTTGCGATGGAGGGCCTTTCAAAATCCGATCGTCGAAAAAATTGGAGATAGGCATTAAAACATCAATACAAACAAAGTGAACGGTGTGGATCATCATAATTGCGTTGTGATTGTGTGTCTATCGTACATTATACCATAACACAATAGCTTGGTTCATAACCAAGTATGTTTTATGTATAGAATTGCAAGGTAGGTGTAGACTTGTTTTTCCGAATGTTCGATCTGAACCGTTGCAATTTAATATCTCGTCAATTTTATCATTCTCCCCCAAATCGATGATCATCCGATATCGGTAACAACACGATCGAAACACATTTAGTGCTTCTAATGGAATTTCAGTACTATAATGCACCACTTCAAGGCCACCTAATCAATTTTTTAAAAATCTGAACCGTTAGATGTGTTTAAAGCATGTTTTTAAGGTCCTAAGCAAATATTTGAAAAAAGAAAATACCCAAAAGGGCTTGATCGGGCTAGGTTTTCGTATAGTAGTTTTACGAAAACCTACTCCGATCAACTACTTCCGGGTATTTTTTTTTTTGCAAAATCCTTGCGTAGGACGCTGAAAACACGTTTTAAACACATCTAACGGTTCCGATCGTCGAAATTTGGTCCGGAAAGTGGAGTCCCATTATTGTGTTCCTGTGAGAGACTGAGAGTGATAGTGAAACTATAAAAATAATTTCTATAATTTCTATAATATAATTTATTAAATTATATTATAGAAATTATTAGATGTTAAATTATAGAAATTATAAAAATAATTTTTAGAATTTATATAAAAATAATTTATATAATTTCTATAATTTAACATCTAATAATTTCTATAATATTATTTTTTTAATTTGTAATTTTTCTATTTTTTGTTCATGACTTAGTAACTTAATTACAAATTGAAAATTAATATTATTTTTTTCGAAAATCTTTATTACATAAAAGGCAATGTATCAATTATCAAACATGTAAAAAAATATTTTACAAGATTATTTTAATTTTTTTTTTCCAAACTCTCTCTCTAAAAATATTATTATTAATTTTAAAATTTTTTATTTTTTTGTTCATGACTTAGCGACTTACTTAACATTAACAAGTTGCAAAACACGTTTTTTTTTTTTTTTTTTTTCACAAACAAAAAAAATGTTTTTTTTTTAAATCTTTATTAGATAAAAGGCAATGTATGAATTATCAAACATGTAAAAAAATATTTTAAAAACTTATTTGATTTTTTTGTCCAAACTCTCTCTCTCTCTCTAGATTAAAATATAAAATAAAATAAAATAAATCAATAAAATATTTGTAACTTCTTTTTCCCTCTTGTTTATTTTTTTGTTCATGACTTAAATTTTTTTTTAAACTTGATATAAATATATAATTCACTAACACAAGTTACACAACAAAAAAATTATTCTTTTTTATTTTTGTGATTATCAAAAAATACATACAAATAAATTATTTAACATTTTTTTTTTGCCTTGTGTCGTGCCCGTGCTGAGCAGCCGAGCCGCCGTGTCGTGCCGTGTCAGGCCAACTTCTGTGGTCGTGCCGTGCCGTGCCAGTCCAATTTCCGTGCTCGTGCCGTGCCAGGCCAACTTCCGTGCTCGTGCCGTGCCATGTTCGTCCTACTTCCGTGCCGTGCCGTGCTAACTTCCATGCTCGTGCCCGTGCCAGGCCAACTTCCGTGCTCGTGCTCGTGTCGTGCCAGTCCATCTTCCGTGCTCGTGCCGTGCCGTGCCAGGTCAACTTTCGTGCTCGTGTCGTGCCGTGCCATGTCCGTCCTACTTCCGTGCCTTGCCGTGCCAACTTCCGTGCTCGTGCCCGTGCTCGTGCCCGTGTCGTGCCGTGCCGTGCCTCGTGCCATGTTGACTTCTTATCGTGCCCGTGCCGTGCCCGTAGAAGACCGTGTCGTGCCGTGCCACGTGCCACCTTAGCCCGTGCCGTGCCGTGTCGTGCCCGCTCATTTCCGTGCCGCGTGCCAACTTATACCGTGCCGTGCCAGGATTTTACCGTGCCTCTGCCGTGCCGTACCGCCTCCCGACGGGTCGTGCCCGTGCCGGCACGGCCCGTTTGACACCTCTACACACATGGTTAGATTCAGCTCCGGTTAATAGGATCAAAAAGTTTTACTTTTAATGCCGCCATGAAAAAATACTACGAGAATTAATTTTATGATTATTACTTGTTTCACTTAAGAAATTTTAAATAGGGGTATAAAGATTATTTCGTGGTCCATACCTAGGGTTTATGAGAATTAAAGTGATATGCCGCCAAAGTGGTCTCTATCATGCAGATTTTCTTAAATTTAAAGGTAACAGTTTTGGATTATATAAAGTTACGTTTGGATCCATGCGGATAGTGATCAGCTCAAAGGAAGATTATTATGTGGCCGAATTTAAACAGTATAAGGTTGTTAATTTTTTGAATAATATATATATATATATTTTTTAGGATTTACCTATGTGTTCAAAAGTCGGCCCAAATGAAGGCTTTTGATTGGCCAGGCCTATTTATATTGTTCTTGTTAACTAGCCTTATTTGAGAAGACCACTTGCATGTTCTAATTACAGTCCAAAGACTTAGTTATGATGAGACGTTAGATTGCTCGAATGGGCCCACCATTAAAGACATAATCTTTGTGAATTTTAGTTTATGTTTGTGTGTCTAAATTGTTTGCCCTTACAGTTAGACCAATTTTTTGCATGATAATTATAATCAAGTTTCTTATTTTATCATCGCGTTATAACATTCCAACATATTCTCATGGTTATTTGGGCACTAAGAAATGAAAATTTGATCATAAGGCTAAGGGAATTTCACTTACTAGGACTTCATAGATAAATGTGCAACAGAATCAGGATAAAGTTATTCCATGTTTCTTTTGCAAAAGGGCTGATGGTCATGTGAAGAATGATTATCCCAAGTATTATAAATGGGTCGCAAAGAAAGGTAATAAATTTAGTTTTGTTTGCTATTAATTTAATTTAGCTGAAGTACCACCCAATACTTGGTGGATAGTTACGGGTGCCACTATTCACATAAGTGTGTCCATGCATGGTTGTCTAAGGAGCCGAAGACCCAGTGATGTCGAAAGGTTCATTTATATGGGAGATGGCAATAAAGTTCATGTTGAGGCAATTAGAGTCTATAGAATTAAATTATAATTTGGTTTTTATTTGGATATGGATAAGACTGTTTATGTACCGTCATTTAGACGGAATTTGATTTCTGTTTCCTGTTTGGACAAATCCGGTTATACTTGTTCATTTGGTAACGGAGATTTCAGTCTTTTCCATAATTCAAATATTATTGGTATTGGATCTCTAGTTGATAGTCTATACCGGTTAGACTTGGATGTCTCTCACTTAAAGTTAATGAAATTTTACATGTTGACAACTATGGTACAAAGCGAAAATTAATTAATGAAAACTCCTCTAGTTGTGGCACAAGCGTTTGAGACATATCTCGAAAGAGAGAATTGAAAGGCTTGTGTCAAGTGGAATTCTTGATCCCCTTGATTTTTCTGATTTCAAAATCTGTGTTGAATGCATAAAGGGGAGCAAACAAACATAAGGAAATTTGGTTCCAAAAGGAGTTTAGAATCTTTAGAACTTATACATACTGATATTAGTGGTCCATTCCCTATGGCATCTTGGAATGGTCAATGGTATTTTATCACGTTTATAGATGACTATTCTCGCTATGGCTATATGTACTTGATACATAAAAAATCATTGGCGCAGGACGTTTTTAAGGCCTATAAAGCAGAAGTTGAAAATCAACTTAATAAGAAAATTAAGGCTGTTAGATCTGAGTGTGGTGGTGAATACTATGGTAGATATGACGGATCAGGCGAATAACGTCCAGGGCCTTTTGCAAGATACTTGGGAGAATGTGGGATCGTACCTCAATATACTATGTCAGGGACACCACGTCAAAATGGTGTATCTGAGAGACGAAACCGGAACCTTAAGGATATGGCTAGAAGTATGATAAACAATTCCTCTTTACCTGATTCCCTTTGGGGAGAAACCTTAAAGACTGCAATTTACATTCTTAATCGAGTACCAAGTAAAGAGTAGCTAAAACCCCATACAAGTTGTGGACTGAAAAGAAGCCTAGTCTTAGGAATTTCCATGTTTGGGGTTGTCCAACTGAGGCTAGGCCTTATAGGCCCAATGAAAGAAAATTGGACTCAAGAACCGTTAACTGCTATTTTGTTGAATACTCAGAAAGGTCAAGAGATTTTAAATTTTATTGCCCTTCCACAAATACCATTATTGAGACGGATAATGCCAAGTTTATTGAGGATGTTGAAAGTAGTGGCAGTGCACAACCCAGGAATTTTTTATTTGAAGAGGAACGAGTTGAGATTCCTATAACTCCTTTTGAGACTGTTGAGGTGGTCACGTCTGTATTTGTACAGGATGCGGATGCAAACCACCGAACTATTCTTGAGCTGCCTCCTACTAATATGGAAGAACCACAACAAACTCAAGTAGAGGTGCCAATTAGGAGATCCAATAGGGAGAGGAGATCATCGATTCCTAATGATTATATGGTTTATCCCCAAGAACATGAGTTTGATATAGGATTAAAAGATGACCACATATCTTCCAGTCAAGCCACACAAAGTGTTAACTCCCTAAAATGGATGAATGTCATATTGGATGAGTTAAAGTCCACGAGTGACAACGACGTTTGGGATCTTGTTGAATTGCCTAAAGGTGTCAAGCATGTTGGTTGGAAATGGATATTTAAACAAAAGTGAGACTCGAAAGGCAATATCAAAAGATATAAGTCTTGTTGCTAAAGGATTCACTCAAAAGGAAGGCATTGACTATAAAGAGACTTTCTCTCTAGTATCATCGAAAGACTCTTTTCGGATTATTATGGCACTTGTGGCTCATTATGATTTAGAGCTTCACCAAATGGATGTAAATATTGTGTTTTTCAATGGTGACGTTGAAGAAACCATATATATGGTGCAGCCAGAAGGTTTTGTGATTAAAGGATCAGAACATTTGGTTTGCAAATTAAAGAAATCCATTTATAGCTTAAAGCGGGCATCCCATCAATGGTACCGAAAGTTTGACCAAGTAATTTCCTCTTTTGATTTTAAGGAAAATGCTATGGATATCTTAAGATCAGTGGGAGCAAATTTATTTTTCTAGTGTTATATATCGATGATATCTTACTAACAAGCAGCGATATGGGCTTATTGTATAAAACTAAGAAATTTCTTTCAAAGAATTTTGAAATGAAAGATCTTGGTGATGCGTCTTTTGTTGTGATAGGCATACAGATTCATCATGACCAATCACGTGGTATAATTGGCTTATCATAAAAGACATATATCGATAAGGTGCTCAATAGGTTGGACATGCAAAGTTGTGCACCATGTGATGCACCAATTGCTAAGGGTGATAAAATTGTTTGCTCCAATGCTCAAAGAACGACTTAGGGAAACAAATGGAGGACATCCCTTATGTGTCAGCAGTAAGAAGTCTTATGTATGATTTAGTTTGTACGCGTCTGGATATTGCATATGCTATTGGAATGCTTGGCAGATATTTAAGTAATCCAGGCATGGATCACTGGAAAGTAGCTAAGCGAGTTATGCGATACTTGCAAAGGACAAAGATTATATGCTCACATATAGGAGGTCTGAACATTAGGAGATTATTGGATATTTAGACTCTAATTTTGTTGGTTGCCTCGATAGTAGAAGATCCACTTCTGGTTATGTTTTCATGTTTGCTAGAGGAGCTGTGTCATGGAAAAGTATCAATAAAACACTCATAGCTTCATCTACCATGGAAGCTGAATTTATAGCTTATTATGAGGCAACAAATCAAGCGATATGGTTGCGAAATTTTATCACGGGGCTTCATATTGTGGATAACATTGAGAAGTCATTAAGGATTTACTGTGATAATAAAGTCGCCGAATTGTATTCCAAGAATGACAAGAGTTTGTTAAAATCAAAGCATATTGACATCAAGTTTCTTGTTGTTAAGAAAAGAGTTCATAATTGTCTTATGTCAATTGAGTACATTAGCACATAACTCATGATTGCAGATCCGCTTACTAAGGTTTACCACCTAAAGTGTTTAAGGAGCATGTAGCTCGTACAGGAGTGGTCAGTTCTAGTGAAGTATTTTGTTAGTGGGAGTTGTGCTACTCATATTATTGATTATTTGACATTTGTAGTGATCACTTTTGGTTTATTGATGATTCTGAAATAAAGTTGCATATTTTCAAATTGTGGTATATACATGAAGTTTTGAATATATGTGTGACTCAAGAACTCTGTTGAGTTATAAGGTTGGACTAGTTGGAAATAGGCATGCTAAAGGATCACATTTGCATGTGATTTCCATGCTACACTTCTGTGCTTGATCTATGTCATTGAATGCATAGATATTTGTGACCATGGATGGGTCCTGTCATGATAAATATGACAAAGGCCGCCATGATCCTATATTTGTGTTTTCAATGGACCAGATTGTTCTGAGATGACACTCATAAATTTCGACAATAAAAGTTTGAGCTCCTAAAGTTTATAATAACTAATATCCAGATGACTTATGTGGCCCAAGTGGGAGATTGTTAGCAATTTTCTGTAGGTGGGCCTACATAGATCATATAATTAGATATTATATATTGTCGAATAAGGTTTGAGTGGTGTTGGTATTACCCATTAAGCTGTGATCATTTAATTAATGTGTGCTTGCGACCTAGCTTTGTATCGTAGTAGCGTCGCCCCAAGCGTAGGGCTAGGTCGGTTGTAGCATAATAACTCGGAAGTCCGAGGTCGAATCCACAGGGAAGGGTCGGAGCTAGTGAAAGGTTTACTTTACAATAGGGGTTTCGGCGTTAGGACGGCCAACCTTTTGGTTTGGTTTGTTTGTGATTTTCTCTCTCTACCTCTAATGCGATTGAAAATGAAGTTTTAAACTATAAATTAAAGGCGGCAAGGTCTAGAGGTTTTTACCACCCATGACTAAGGATATTCAATGGCTCTCGACTATAGCTCAAGCGAGAGACAAAGTCACTTGCTCTCACTCAGAAGATTTAACAATAAAGATCATTTTGACTCTAGAAAATGGGTTTAACAATGGGATAAGTTCTTTGAGACATTTTTACAAACACTTGGAGTGACATAGCTCTAAGCATCATGTGTGGCAAGTAGTCAAGCCCTTGCCTAAATAAGATCAAAAAGGTTAACAACTCCTAGTTTCGGTACATAAAACTGAACTTACCCAATGAAAACCAATTTTTATCACATGAATGAGGTTTGTAAATGGAAAGAAACTCTCTTAGACATTTTGTCAAACACCCAAAGTGACATAGCTCAAAGCATTGTGTGTGCCAAGTGATTTGTCTACACCCAATCAAAGAGGTTAACAACTCTAAGTTTAGACCGAAAATATGAGTGATTTATCCATTCACAAACCCACCATAAGCATAAAAACTAAGAAGCCATTAAAACACCAAAGTCATTGAGTGATATTCACCCCATGACCAAGCCTAAACTACTACTTAAACATGCTTAAAGTACACATGGAGAAAAACGTGATTAAGGAAAACATGACGGAAATGAAAATAAACACAAGATTAAGATAGATTAAGATGAGTACTACAACATTAATGAAGAGCAATTACCTTGAAACTAAGTAGAAAAGCTCCAAATCTGGAGAGAAGTTGGAGCAAAACCTAAAGGAAATGAAAGGGAGGTAGAGAGAGAAGGTGAAAATGAGAGATTCCCCTAAAAATCTGAGGTTGGGGAGCTTTTATAGCCCTCAAAAGTCGTGCTACATATTACTAAAATGCCACTAAATTTGGTCTTGATCGGGCTCCAAAAATCTAGAATTTTGATGCTTGAACCGGTACAAAGGAAATGCTAGAACCGGTTCTGGCATGATTTTGAGCTCACTGATTGGCTAGAACCGGTACAAGGAATAGGCCTGAACCGACACAATCTCTGCAGACAGATATTTTACCCAACTTCGCGGGCTCGCCCCGGCTTCGTCCGAACTCGGAATGAGGCGATTCTTCAACCGTTGGAAAGCTCTATGAGTGTACTTTCAAACCCAATTGACCTCATATTCATAGGCTTTGTATCCTTAGACAAATGAGCCTTTTCCTATCAATGTGTCGGATTTCCTCAAGGCTCATAGCTCTATTTTCACGTTCCTTTGCTCCGGGACTTCATTGGACCTTCCAAAGCTCCTCGAATCGACTTCTAATCTTCGTCGAATGTCCTCCAAGGCATTGCGGGTCCTTGGGTACTTCCGGATACAATCGGAGATTATTTGGAGTTTTGGACACACCTTTTAGCTCATATTTCCTAAAACTCATCAAAAACACACCTTGTGCAAAATCAATTGTATAAAGCCAAAATATGCAAGTGTGTGTGAGAAAATTGAGCGAGATAAGCCCCGTTATTTACACTTTTGAGGGCTTATCAATGTGACTGGGTAATTGACAAATATCTATTAGCACATAGTTGGG
This sequence comes from Vaccinium vitis-idaea, assembly GCA_963854785.1. Classification (NCBI taxonomy): domain Eukaryota; kingdom Viridiplantae; phylum Streptophyta; class Magnoliopsida; order Ericales; family Ericaceae; genus Vaccinium; species Vaccinium vitis-idaea. The sequence goes on from OY978226.1 coordinate 18,082,301, forward strand.
TAATATGATGTGCGTTAAGTGGTACGGGCTTATTATTAAGTGTAGATACCATTAAAAGCCCATTAGTATTTCATTTATTATGATGGGCTATGGTGGAACCAATGCCTATAAATATGTGGTTAAGTCCCTGCTCCAAACCCTAATCTCTTTCTCATACCATCCCATCGTGTGTGAAACTAAGGTCAAAATCAAAAGAAGGGCTTTGGAGGTGGAAGACGAACAACCACACACAAGGTTTTCATCCTCCACGGCGACAGGTACGCATCCGCTATTATTTTCTTTAATGGTTTGACATGAGTTCTTGGGTTTAGGGTTTCTTATGAAATCCTACAACTAATAATATGATTCCAAATGAACAGATTAGTGTTTCGCCACCTTTGCTACGATTATAAAAGACAACAGTTTGAGGTTGGAGGAGTCGATTGATTATTCGCGCCCGATCAATTAGCAAGGAGATCAGTTTGAGGACGGGGCAATTGGCTGAGGTATTTGATGTTTTCTTTGCTTTGTATCAATGTATTCTTCTGTTGGTATTCAAGAATCATGCATGAAAAATGATCAGTTTATCAACAAGTTTATTGATTTAATACTGCCTCATAGCGTGTTATAGTGGTTGATTTGTGTTTGCCTTTAATTTTTGCTTGATGTGTCGTATCTAAACATAAGTTGGAAAAAAAAAACACTCAGAATTTAATTTTGCTACGCACCTCTAAAACAACAAAGTGAGAATACCGGTGCCCAATCTACCGACCAAAAAAATGAGAATATCAGGCGAGTAAAAAAAAGAAGCCGAAATTACCCACAAAAAAAAAAAGAAGCCGAATCATAATTTGTGATCCTCTTCTTAAATAAAATGTGAGAATACCGGTGTCAAATCTACCCGACAAAATGATAGCTTATTTTAAGTGATTTATTTATATTCTTGTTTGTTTATAAAATAAAAAAAAGACAACACAATGCGCACACAATCAAACGATAAGTGGATGCCTTGGCCAAGAGATGTATGGCTTAGTATCATTTTAATTTAATGAATGGTTATGTTTCTTGTTGCGAAAAGAAAAAGGTTAAATTTCACGGAGACTCCCTCATCTATGCCTCTTTTCCACAGAGACCCCCTAACGTTTAAAAGCATCCAGACAAACCCCCTCATCTATTTTTTTTGAAAGTCAACCCCCTCATCTATAACCGTTACGTACTGTGACCCCTTTTATTACATTACCGTTAGTAGGTGGGACATTTGCGAATTTTTTAGACAAAAATGCCCTCTACAACCATCTCTATTTCCCTCTCTCTGAAATTTTTTTAACTCTAAAACACAACCTTGCCGCCCAAAAAAAAAATTATTTTCAAAAAATTGAAAAAAGGAAACATTCAAAAACAATTTTCTAAATTAGAAATATCTCAAAAAAATTGTTTTTAAAATTTTTTAAATCTGTTTTTGGAAAACGTTTTTCAAAAACCATTTTCAAAACTTCCCTTTTTTGAAAATTGAATAAATTTTCAATTTTTTTAATAATTTTATTTCTTCAAAAAACTATTCTAAGATTTTTTTTTTTTTTAAAAAAAACTACTTTCAAAAAAAATTTCTTTTGGAAAATATTTTGTTATAAAACTATTTTTTTGAAATCTGTTCTTTTTTTTTATTATTACAAAAATTTCCTTTTTAAAAATGCTTCTTAAAATATATACCATTTTTTCAAATTAAAAAAAAGCTGGTTTCCAAAAAATGTTTTTAAAAAACTCTGTTTTATAGAACCGAACTGAACCGAAAAACCAAGCCGAATCGGTTTTTTTTCCCTGGTTCTACAATAGACCGGTCAGGTTCTCGGTTCGGAAGACTTCTAAAATTTTGGATCCGGTTCAATTTCCAGTTCTTGAGATTTTAATCCCGGTTCAAACCGAACCGAACCAGTTTTGTGTATATATTTAGTATGTACTATTATTCCTAAAAAATGAGAGGGGTGGGTATCGAACCCCACCCATTTATGTGGAAACCCGTTCTCTTTCCCATTTGGCTAGCTAAGCTTTCATGACTTGGAGAAGGAAATAATAAGACTTATTCATTATTATTGATTTCTTTATGTATATATAACACCAGCCCACCAGAACACACCCTAAATTAATTCTCATTTCTCTCAGTTTTCTCTAAAAGTGCAGCAACAAACCTCTCTCTCTCTCTCTCTCTCTCTCTCTCTCTCTCTCTCTCTCTCTCTCTCTCTCTCTCTCTCAGAACGAGATCGAGATCGGAGCTGCCGTGGTGTTGTTCGACGATAGCTAACGTTGGCGATGATGATGATCGATTATAGTTGTCATGGTGTTTGACGACGATGTCGTGGTGTTGGACGGCGACGTCAATCGATTTGTGTATGTAATTGATTAGATCGATTTGTTTGTGTGTGAATATATAGATCGATTAGGTCATTTTTTGGTATATAGATGGATTCGTTTTTATACATACATGCATGCATAGATCAATTTGTTTGTGTGTGATTATATAGATCGCTTTGATTAGATCGTTGTTTGTGTGTGAATGTGTAGATCGATTAGCTCAATTTTTTTTTGTATATAGTTCAATCAAATCGGCTTTTTGGATCTCATTATATGTGATTAGATCGATTCTGTGTATGTATACATGTATGTATATGCCTGTTTTGTGTGGATTTCTCTTCCATCTTTTGAACCGAACTGATTTCTAAACCGGACTAATCCGGGATGAACCGAACCGTTCTATAGGAAACCAGTTTCGGTTTTACCCTTTCCCTGAACCGGTTTTTCCCAGTTCACTCAAAAACATCCATGAACCGGACCGAACGGAACCGGTTACACCCCTAGTTATAGTCATAGATGAGGGGTTGAGTGCAAGTGATTTTTAAGGGGTATTATAGTTATTTTTGTCATTCCGTTAATGGAGTAAGGGTTTTTTTTGGCATTTCGCATAAATGGGGTATGTCTGGACACTTTTGAACGTTAGGGGTATCCGTGAAAAAGAGATATAAAACCACAAGAGGATGCTTTTGTAAATACTTTTGTTAAACAACAATGCTATGGGTACACCTAACTTGCACCCACATGCACACCAAGGTGATGTGGCAGACAAGGAGAAGCCCATCATTTCAGGTGGGCCACACATTGGGTTTCTCCTTGTCTGCCGCATCATCTTGGTGTGCAAGTTAGGTGTCCAATATCATTTTTGTGAAAATTTAAAAAAAAAAAAACCCAAACTTTGACCTCAATGTCTCTAAGACTCCTGAACTTCAATAAATTTCAATTACATTGCCAAACTATTGCTCCGTTAGTCAATTACACTCCTGTCGTCTGGATCCGTCAAATTGGTAACAGATTTTGGTACTAGAGTTAGTTTTTTCCGTTATGTGCTAACTTGAGGGTTCTCTCTCTCTCTCCCTCTCTCTCTCTCTCTCACACACACACACACACGGACGGACCTTCACTTCAGAAATGGTAGCCCTGGTGAAACCATCACCTCCACTTCTTCTTTCCCACCCCTAGCATATCCAATTCCCCCCGTATGTTCAAACCTCCTCGGTTTTATGAGATCACTTTGATTACCACAACAAAATAAAGGCATTAATGAATGAATTTTAGGGGAGAAACAAAAATGGACAGAGAGAGGTGGAGAAGAGGGATATCTATGTATTTATATGTTGTCGGCGTCCTTCAGATAAATCCCATGCCCAGGCCTTTGTTGGCTTGACCAGAGCTGTCGGCCAAAATTCCTCTTCGTCCAGATCGACAACTCCTTCCCTTCCCGCTCCATCGAAGACCACTATTACCACGTCAAGGAGCTGCGAGAGATTTCATGGCATCGACAATGCTCTGTTCAGCGTCGGGGGATCGATTAGTTTGAAGTTTAGGCCGATTTCAATGGAGTGTGTGTCGATTGTAGTGGATAATCGCTTGGCGTTTTGGATGGACCAAAGAAATGGGTTTTATACCCAATCGAGCAAAAACAGAGACTCGATTGGATAACTGTGGGTGAGTTCATAGTTTGTGGGTTTAGATGGTTCAATGTCTTGAAGTTACAAATGGAATTTTGAAGAGGTTTTGCTTTAGCATGTGTGCAAAACCCAAACTGGTTTTGACAGGGATTTTGCAATCTGGGTTTTGGCTTGCATTGTTCTTTCTTTTCTTCTCTTTTTTTCTATTCTTTTTGGCTTTGATTGTCCAGAACCCTACCCACCTTAATTTCTCTCTCCAATAATCTAATTTCCACTTAAGTCACTAAAACCAAGTTTTTTTAATTTTATTTTATCTCTGTATCTAATTCTTACTACACAGTGGGTTGGGGGGGAGAGAGAGAGAGAGAAGGTTGGGAGGCAGAGAGAGAGACATGTCAACATTTAATGGAAAAATAACCTTGGTTAGCAATTTCCGTTAGTTATTTGACGGATTTAGATGGCAGGGGCCTATTTGAATAACGCCTCAATAGTTTAGGTGTCTAATTGAAATTTATTAAGGTCTGGGTGTCTGTGAGACATTGAGGTTAAAGTTCGGGAGGTTTTTTGAAATTTTTCCTTTTTGTTTGTTAAAAGTTCGACTTTGCAGTGTTTTCTTTTTGGCTCTCTCTCATCTGGTCTTTTCATCTGCTGCCTCTTTTCCTCCCCCAAAATCCTCATCATCATCATCTACGAAATCCGCATTGTCGTATCATTCAACTGTGTAAAGATCCTTCGAATTGAAGATCGGCGGCGGCACTTGAAACCACAATTACCAGCAGCCGCGTAACCCAACCATGCCGACAACAACTATCTATCATCGCCCCACAGCTTCTCCTTCTTTGCAGCTTCGACACGGAATTGTGGACTAGGTTTTCCCTCCCCTCCTTCGGCAAAACTTTCTTGGTACTCTCTCTCTCTCTCTCTCTCTCTCTCTCTCTCTCTCTCTCTCTGTTACAACCAGAAATTAGGGCTTTTTTTTGGGTACTGGTGCTCCCCCCCCGTTGCTTCGTGTGGAAGAAACGGTTGTGGAGCTTTAACTGCGTAACTTGTGTTTGTCCGGGTTTTTTTTTATAATTATGACGATCCTGCAGTGAAGCTTATCGCAAAAAAAATACTATTAGTACGATACTTCGATTTGCCACAATCTTCAATTTCATTAGTTAGATTCGCTGTTCCATTTTTTTTATTAAGGAGGTGTAAACGCTCTTTGATTTCCACGGCAACAAAGTCCTGGAGGAGCAAAAACTACCTGAGGCACTGCCAGAGTTCTTGAGGTATTTCAAAGATCAAAATGCCCATGAACAAATTGGATGCATATCTGACTCAAATTAAAAGCATAGTTGAATGGTTGAGGGACATGGTTGCCTTAGTAGCTCTATGTTAATAAAATACAACTTTTGTGCCCGCCAGCGATGCACAGGAAGATATCTATATGGGTTACCACTATAAATTTTTTATTTTTTTTTTGTTTTTGAATTTTGATTATCACATAGACTCAACCCACTCCCCAAGGAACTCCCCTTTGCGGGATGGTAGGTGTATCACCGATAGAAGAAAGGATGATAGAGGATATATTTAACTGTTTTGGACTTCTATATCATAGATCAGTAGTCATAGATCGGTAGGTGCGGTAGTTAGGAGTAGCAAGGATAGCACAAAGAGGAGAGGTAAACCAAAATTTACTTAAGAGATGCTAGTTTGAAAGGATCTAGGTTTGCTGGATATCATGAACACGATGCCCTCGACAAAGCTCAATTGGAAACACGGATTCATGTAGCCGACCTCAATTGATTGGAACTTAAGGTTCGGTTTGCCCCTTTATTTCTTTTTTTTTTTTTTTTGTAGTGCAGTACCTTTGCTTTCTTATTTAGCTCTTCTAGTAGTCATCTATTAGCTTGCCCATATGCCCTTGCTTACATTATATGGTATTACATTTTCCATTAAAATGATGTCAATTTAATTTCTTCACATGTTCTAAGCATCGCACTAGCATGGGACTTTGCATTATATTTTGTACTTCTATTTACTATATGTTAGCCTGGTAATATGTCCTTTCTTATATCATCTGATATGTTAGTACCATTTCAATGATGTAGATTTCATTTTCTTGAAGTGTGTTAACCATCACAATTGCATGGGAAGGGAAGGCTATGAATTGATGAATGCAAGACTGAATCTTCTTTAGTACAAAGTAGGTTAGCTGTGTGTAAACTGTAAAAACCATCTCAGTAGTGTATTTTGTGCTCAATAGACATGAGATCTTTCTATTCTTGCATATCAATATCAGGATACAATTCTTTTCACACTTTGCTTTTTCTAGAACAGAGGCCCTCCAAAAAGATTATAAAGTAGAAAGGAAAGAAAGGTATATACAAAGAAGCAGCAACGAGCCTTTGTTTCTTAATTCTAACTGCAGGGTAACACCTGTTGCATGTGCTCGTATTGCCTTTAAAATTATTTAATGTGACTTTACTTGATCACTCATTCTTCTTACTGGTTGCTGGAGAGGTATGCCAGTGTATCAATTTGCTATGTGAGACTTCTTTTTCCTTTTTCGCTGCTGTTTTTATTATTTCAAATAGGATAAAGATTGAAAATAGATGATATGTACATACTCTCAACTTTATTTTTACAACTTACAATCTTAGGATTTGATGGAACTGCATACCAATGTAAAATTCTGCATTATTTATTTTAGAATGATGGCAAATTACTGAAAGAAGCTTTCTGAAATGAAAGTATAAAAGAGTATCCCATTGGGTTGAAGCTTGCAATATTTGGTCTTGTTGTCACTTCAGATGTTTCCTCGAAGTCCAAATCCAAAATTGAACAGATGCCTCTTTAATAATGTTATACTTAGGATTGTACAGTTTACTATTGCACATAAGCCACATAAATCATATAGTGTCGAACTTCACGTCTGCTATTATGGGATTGTTTTTACATTATGCATGGTTGGTTATAATGTATGCATTTATGAGTCGATCTCGTGCTTCAAACACTTTCCCTGGATCGACTTCCAAATCCTAATTGCTCTTTGAAGAAAGTTGTTACAACATCCAACTCAAAACCAATTGAAATGAGTAAAGAGGCTGGCCAGACTCATATACTAGTTTTGGAGGTGATTATTAATCGACGTGGGACAAGCTCGAACACTCTCCCGCACGTGCGACCCCTTACTCACACCTGGTGGGTAAACAAATCGCTCAACATATACGACGATTATTGTAATTTAGAAGAGAGAGAGAAGTGAGTAAGGTGTTAATTAACCTTAACACACGAGAACTTTATTTATATTATCATATGCTATATTACAAGACCAAATTACCTGATGTGGGACTAACACAAACTACAAAACTATTTTAACACTCCCCCTCAAGCTGGAAAATAAATATCATCAAGTCTCAGCTTGTTACATAGCAACTCTAACAATGATTTAGTAAACATATATGCCAACTGAGAATCCCGTAGACACGTACGGAGTAGTTATCACACCACCAATCAACTTCTCACGTACTAGATGGCAATCAACTTCAATATGCTTAATCCTCTCATGAAATACCGAATTAGAAGCAATGTGAATAGTAGTGGATCTTCTGCACTAGACCGGGCGACCACCAAGAAAAACACAATACCCAGTAGTGGATTTTCTATCAAAAGGTCCTCCTGCCAAATCAGAATCAGTGAACGCCTCAACGCGTAAATGTCCACTAGATCGATAAAACAAGCCCCGTCATGGATGTAACTTAAGATACTTCACACTCCTAAGAACCACCTCCCAATATGGATGACAAGGAGCAAACATAAATTGACTCACCAAGCTAACAACAAATGAAATATCCAAACGAGTAATTGTAAGATAATTGAGCTTACCAACCAACCGGCGAACTGATCAGGGCTAGGGAGTAGTTCCCCCTGATCCGCATGCAATTTGACATTGGGATCCATAGGAGTCTCAATAGGCCCTGTACCCAACAAACCGGTATCCTCAAGAATATCCAGGGCATACTTCCTCTTGATAAGCTAAGACCTTCTTTGGATCGTGCCACCTCATCAATGCCCTGCTAATCGTCACCAGTACTGATAATATCGTCCATGTAGACTATTAATAATGCTTTTCCTCCGGCAGAAGTGAGGGAACACTAAATGATCAGATTGACTGCGACGCATGCCAATTTGAACAACCGCATCACTAAACTTACCAGACCATGCTCGAGGGGACTGCTGGAGCCCAAAGAGAGCTTTGCGAAGGCGACACGCCTGATTATGCTCCCCTTGAGCAACAAACCTAGGTGGTTGCTCCATGTAAACTTCCTCCTGCAAATTCCCATGGAGAAAGGCATTTTTGACATCCAGCTGAAACAATGGCAATCCAAGATTCGCAGCAAGAGAAATAAGGATTTGAACAGAACCAAGTTTGGCAACTGGGGAGAACGTCACTATCATCGCTAGCTTACTTCAAATCCTGACACCTTCCTGTGACTTGACACCTGAACCAAACAGTCCTCCTGTCTTGAATGGTTCCGAGTAATCAACATCGTAAGTCTTGAGTGTAGCCTTTGGTAGCAAGACGAGTCTTATAGCGCTCAACAGTGCCATCAGGAAGATGCTTGACAGTGAATACCCAATGACAGCCAACAGGAAGAGAAACCAACTCCCAAGTACCATTGCTCTTCAAGAGCAGACATCTCCTCTTCCATAGCTTACCGCCACGCAGAGACAGATAATTGTTAGGAACAAAAACGAAAGACAAAGTAGTAGTCATAGTTGTCAAAGGCGCGCCTAGGCGCGCGCCTAGGCGAGAGGCGCAGCGAGGCGCACCTTCTGCGCCTGGGGCACACCCAGGCGAGGCGACTGGAAAGAGGCGACGCAAAGGCGAGAGGCGCTAAAAAAGCGCGCTTCTTTCAATTTCAGAGGAGCTATGCCTATATCATTGACCTGAGTAGTAGCAGCTGCCGGAGTAGATCATCGGAGCAGGTTGCAGCTGCCGAAGTAGATCATCGGAGCAAACAAAGGGATGCTTCGAGATCTGTTCTCGCCATGGCTGCTTCCGATCTGTTCTCGCCATGGCTGCTTCCGATCTGTTCTCGCCATGGCTGCTTCTAGTGGAGAGAGAGAGAGAGAGAGAGAGAGAGAGAGAGAGAGAGAGAGAGAGAGAGAGAGAGAGAGAGAGTTACTGTTGCGATGGCTGCTTCCGATGCAGTTGCTGCTGCCTGCTGCGATAATATCGAAGTTTGGTCTTGGTTCTTCATTCTCGATAATATCGAAGTTTTACAGAGTTCTTTATTTCCTCCACTACAAGTCTCACAGTAGTAAGGCTTTACTCCACTTCTTAGACTTATTCTCCTCCACTAAGACCATTTTACTAATATTTTATTCTTAAGCTTTACTCCACTTCTTGGACTTATTCTCCTCCACTAAGACCATTTTAATATTTTATTCTTAAGCTTTTGGTTTTTTAAAATCTGGTTAACGTTAAGCTTTTCAACCTTAATACTTTATTCCTTAAATAAAAAATTAAAAGTTCACATGGGCCAAACTACATATGAGATTAATTATTTAAATAAAAAATTAATTATTTTACATATAAATTCAATTATTTAATATAAAATTCTAACTATTTGTTTAATAGTTTAATTTATGTATAGGACTTCTGTTTAAAAGCAATGTTTATGTATAGGACTTCTGTTTAAAAAATTAATTATTCTCCATATGTTTTTTTTTTTTTTTACAAAGTATAGTCAATGTTTATATATATATATATATATATATATATATATATATATATATATATATATATATATATATTTTTTTTTTTACAAAGTATAGTCAATGTTTCTTTTGAATGGTATGCTATCTAAAATTCATTGGCTTAGTGTTATTAGTTAAAGTATTGCTATATGCTATTTTTTCTAATTTTTTTTACATAGGTGCGCCTCGCTTCAAAAAGGCGCGCGCCTCGCCTCTCGCCTCTCGCCTTAGTCCCCACAGGATTTTGCGCCTCGGTGCGCCTTTCGCCTTTGACAACTATGGTAGTAGTAAATGCACGAAGAGATGGAGATAGATGATTGTAGGAAACAAACCGAGCAATGGGATGGACAGTACATGGCGAATACCTTTACTGTGGGCCATCAGATGATCATCTGTGACTGGAGGCAGGCTGAGATGGCTCTGCTAGTTAAGATGGTTTGGGACGACAGGTATACACCTGCAAACTATGATGCATGGACACAGATACGGGGATACGTCAATTCTAAAAAAATGGGGACACGGACACGGACACGGCGGGGGACACACCACGTGTATATTTATTTATTTATTTAATTGAAATTTTAGGGGTCAAATTGAATTTTTTTAAACTTTCAAGGGCAAAATTGATTTTTTTTAAAACTTTAATGGGTGAATTTATAATTACTCAAAAACTTAGGGTAAAAATTGTAATTCAAATCTGACCTGCATACTTTCATTAATGAAAGGTGGGAAGAGTGGTGGGGTCCATACCATACCTTTACCAAATGTAAAAGTTACGTAGAGCAGCAGTAGATCTGGAGCAATCGGCCTCCTTCTTCCTCTTCTCCCTCTGTTCCGAACAGATCTGGAGCAGCCTCTCGTCGGTGAGTACCCCTTCTCTCTCTCTCTCTCTCTCTCTCTCTCTCTCTCTCGATCGAGCAGCTCTCTCTCTCGATCGAGCAGCTCTCTCTCTCGATCGAGCAGCAGCAACAGCAGCTGTGGAAAATTCAAAAAAAGAAGAAGAGAGAGATGGCTCCGGCTTGTCCCGTACGTTTCCCAGGCGTGTCCCCGTGTCCAGTACGGCGATACGGCAGCCAGGAGCCATGTCGGTGCTTCATAGCCTGCAAAAGTTGTGGTGGAGGGACAGTATCGGATGGAACAGCCATAGGAAACACAGATTCAGATGCAAGAAAATCATTGGTAGTGACAGGATCCGAATAAAAAGGAAGTGACTCATTAAATGTGACATCCGCGCACACAAAATTACGACATAAAGAGGGAGAGCAACATTTATACCATTTCTGAGTACGAGAGTAATCTAGAAAAATGCACTGAATAGATCGAGGGTCGAGTTTGCTTCGGTTAGGATCCAGAGCATGAACATAACACGTGCATCCAAACACCCGGGGGTTAATGAGTGGAGAGGCCGACTGGGAAACTAGACCGTATAGGGAGCCTGACCTCCAAGAACAGTAGAGGGCATATGGTTAATTAAATAACAAGTGGTAAGGATTGCGTCGCTCCAGTAAGATTTAGGAACCCGCATTTGAAATAACATTCCACGCATAACCTCATATAAGTGTCGAATTTTGTGTTTGGCAACTCCATTTTGTTGTGGAGTCTGAGCACAGACGACTGATGAATAATACAACGGTCATCAAAAAATTGAGAAAGAGTAGTATGATAATATTCGTGTGCGTTATCGGAACGAGACATATGGATGCAAGTATTAAACTGAGTTTTTATTTCCATATAAAATGACTTAAAAACAAACTTCAATTTAGACTGCTCTTTCATAAGATAGAGGTATGTAACACGAGAGTAATCATCCACAAAATAACATAGTATTGAAAACCAAAAACATTGGGCACATGAAAAAGCCCCCAAATGTCTGAATGAACTAACTGAAAAGGACTTGACACCCGACGCTCAACTCTAGGATAAAGTGGTATTCTACGATGTTTACTAAACTTGCAAACTTCACAGGACAACTCTTTAACAGAACCACACAATGGCACTGGGCGCTTCAAATTCTAAAGATATGGGTGACCAAGTCGACAATGTTGTTGATAGGCAAACTCTGATGACTGAAAGGCAACTGCCAGAGAGGGAATATCACTGGTCAAGTAATATAGGCCAGCACGTTCAGCTCCGCCACCAATCTTCCGCCCTATCTTGAGATCCTGAAACACACAACCATGAGGAAGAAATGTGACGGAACAATTTAAAGATTTTGTAAGCTGACTCACAAACGAGATAAAAAGGTAAACGAGGGAACATGTAATATGGAGTGCAAAGTAAGAGACGAAGAGCAGGGAAAGAACCCAATCCAGTAACCTCAGTGGTAGAACCATCGACTAAGATAACATGAGATTTTTGACCAATGGATTGACAATTAGACACGATAGTAGAAGTACCAGTCATATGATTAGTAGCACCAAAATCAATAACCCAAGGAGAAGAAGAAGAGGCAACACAAGCAACAGAGGAACCTGTCTGAGCGAACGTAGCTGTAGAAGAGGTTGCAACAGCAGAAGGCTGAGTTGACATAAGACGCTAGTACTGCTAGTACTCCTCTGCTGAGATAGTCACCCTACTGTCAGTAGAAAACTGAGTAAACTGTCCAACATTCTCAGACATAGCAACCTAATGAGCCTGGGGAAAACTATGAAAATCATAACAATACTCCATTGTATGATTTGTACCCCCACAATTGGTACACTGTCGAATACCATACCTATAACCACTCTGACTAGAGCTACCACGACCATAACTACCTACTCTGGACATGCGACCATAACCAGAACCACTACGACCAGAACCACGACCACTGAACCCAGAATCACGGCCACGACCACCAAACCTTGAGTCACGGCCACGACCACCAAAACCACCAAAAAACAAGTAGAAGCCAAAGCTGAATGGTTAAAAGAAGGCAGAGGAGGTGGTGTAGAACGAGAAGCACTGGAGACCGAAGACTGACGAAGCGAACTGAAGACCTCGCCGAGAGAAGGTAGGTCACTGGATCCCAAAATCTGATTACTAATTGGGCCAAACTCTTAGGAGGCACCAAATAGAAATCGAGTAACCTCCATATGCTCACGCTAGCATCACATAGTCTGAATATCCGTAGAAAGTGGCTCGCAGATACGAAGTTCATCTCAAATACGACAAAACTTTGCATAATACTCATCCAAAGATAAGCTACCCTTGGATATAGAAAAGAATGACCGATGAAGATCAAACCTGCGAAGGAGATTGTTCACACCAAATACATCTCCTAAGCCTGTGTCCAAACCTGTTTGGCTGTATCTAAGAACATCAGCGAGCCAGCATTGTCATTCTCCATACAATTCCATAACTCACTAAGGATCTGAGCCTCCCTAGGTTTCCAAAAAGTAGTATATGAGGGGGGGATCATCAATTAAGAAATGAGACTCGGACTCCCTCTCATAGAAAACCTCAATAGCTTTAGCCCAAATAACATAATTATTACCATTCAACCCTGTGGATGTGATTGGTTGCCTCTTTCGAGATGAGAAGAACTGCATGTACTACCAACAATAGCAGAACCAGAACTAGAACCAAACTTGTCTTCAGACATTTTGCTAAATCATGGAGAGGCAACAACTCAAATAACCACCAACAAATCAATAATCAAAGGAAACAATTCTGAGCCTGTTACTGCTCAAAACAAGTACTTCCAACAAGCCAATATACTAGTACTATAATTTGGACATCAGAAGAGGCCATCAACAACAATCAACTCGACGACAATCAACCAAACGCAAAGTACCAGCCACAAAAAGGCAGTCAACATAAACTTGGATCTTGGCTTACCACATGATTCTGAAAGGTGTGAAATCAACTGACCTTGAACCAGAGATGAACAAATTCCGAAATCACTACTGGAGGAGCAAATCAGATGCACCCAGATTGTGACTGAAGGCAACCCAACGAGATTGTATGTGACTAAACCACCAAAACACGACTGAATCAACTAGGTAAGATTCGAAATCCATTGGGTAGGATTCGATATCAGGTTTGGGAAATTTCGAGTGCTAGGTTTGAGATTTCGAGGGCTAACAGGGGCCGAAAGTTACTGGGTAATGGATTTCGTGGCTAACAGTGCTCGGTTTAGGGGTCTCAGACTTGTAGGGGCTTCGATTTTGAGTTTTTTGGCTGGTAGGGGTTACGGTTTAGGGTTTTCTGGCTTGAGGGGCTTCGATTTGGGGTTTTGACATACAAGGGTGGATTTTTCTGGAGTTGGGGTTAGGGTTTCTAGGGTTTGTTTTAGGGTTTTCAGAGGTGGACGATGGGTTTGGTGATGATGGCGTCAATGGACGATGGGTTTGGGGATGATGACGTTAGTGGTGAGTTTTTGTATCTAGGGTGGATTAAGACACGAGAACTTTATTTATATTATCATATGCTTTATTACGAGACCAAATTACCCGATGTGGGACTAACACAAACTACAAAGCTATTCTAACAATTATCAACCATCAACGACTCGAGTCTTGTCCAAAAGCTTGTGAAAGCCCAGCTCTGATACCATGTTAAGCCTCATTCAGTTATCAAGAAAGTATGGAAAAGGATGGGAAAATCAACTTTCCCATAACTTTGGGGTGTTAGGTTACCAGGAAAATAATGGGACCTACAAAATTATTTTTCCCACTCGGAGTCACTTTCCCTCAAAATGCATCTTGCAAAAAGGAAGGAATTATGTGTCGTGGGAAAGTTTGCTCCCGCCAATTACACTTTCCTCGAAACGTCCTTTATCAAGTGAACACTCATGGGAAAGTAAATTTCCATTTCCTTTACTTCACTTCATTTCACTTTTCTTAAGATTAACTTTCTTGCATAACATTCTTGGCAAATGAACGGACCCTTAAGGTATTCAACTCAAACTAATTGGCAATGAGTGGAGAGGCCTCCCAGGTTCATATGCTAGCTTTGGAGGTTATAACTAACTGATGGGGGACAAGCTTTAACAAAAGTCGTTTCAAGGGCTTATCTCAGTTGAAATTTTTGTTACCCTCTGCTCCAATTGTTTCCATTCAACTAACTATTTTAGTATTTTCCCATTTATTTTTTCACAAAAATTATCAATCTGATCAGTGCACTTAAGGTTGATGTTGTTTCACTTAAGGTTTCATTTGGCTACTAATTCTCATTATCTAATTGTTGATTGCAATAGTTCCATTCACTTCACATTTCCAAAAAAATTTCCAAAAAGATTCTTACCCCATCTCTCATCTCTCTAATCATTAATCATATTTCTCTCTCTACTCATACCTCTCTATCCAATTATTATTCTCATTTCTCTCTCTATCTCTCTCTAATTGTTACACCTCTCTCTAATTATTACTTTTTCCAAAAACCCATCCAAACACTATCTCAAAAATATTTCTCAATATATTATTCTCAAAACTCTCAACCAAACACAGCGAATGTAACCAGGCACTAAACTCGTGTATTGGGCATGAGCTTAACTGCATCATAAGATTGCTAGTTATTGGTTTTGGTTAACATGTGTAGATCCTACCAGCTCACCCCAAAACTACCGGTCCATGTCTGCCGCGTGCACAAGCTTTCGAGGGAAGTACATGATCAGTGCACCTTCTTCCTTGTACTCAACGGTTTAAAATAAGGCAGTGACCTCAACCCATCACAGCTCAACACACAAAAGAGATCTCCAACTAGAATGAACATTAGCCAATAAAGAAGTAGATGAACTTTACTCATTGTGTGTGGGTCCTACCTGGCATCCTATTTTGATGATCAGAATCATTTATTTGGTGTTCTTGATTTTTTAGGCAACTCCAAAAAAATCAACTCTATTGGCTTTGTGTCAGTATAATGAGGTTGAAGCTTGAGAACAATATTGGGAATGAGATATTTTATCAAACTAAGGCATGAAATTTCAATTTAGAGTACTCGTGAAATTTGGTTTCAGCAACTTTATTTGTGTTTGACACACTACAAGTTGTTTGGGGAGATATTTGGTAGGAAAAAGTTCACTAGATATATGTCTAAGGCCCCTTTGGCCTGACACAAGGTCTTTTCGTTGTTTTCCCTTAATTTTTTCTAGATTGGGGTATAATTTTTACATCACGTCATGAGGCTCAACGACATGATTCGGACAAGTATAAAAACATGCCTACATTAAACAAATTAACGTAAGACGACAAAAAAGACCCAAAAAGGCAGTCTATAGACGACAAAATACACCCGAAAAACTGAAATGTTTTCAACTTTGGTCTATATTTTTATACGATTCCTCTCATTGAAACAAAATATATGATGTAAAAATTTGACCTGAATCTAGGAAAAATTAAGATAAAACCACCCAGTGTTTTAAAAAGCACGCTTAAGCGCAAAGCGAGGCGCACCTTAAGCGCTTCATAGGGTTGCGATTAAGCGCAAAACCATTAAGCGCACCTTAAGCGCTGAAGCGTGCGCTTAAGCGCAAGGCGCATGAGGCGCGCGCTTTTGTGTATTTTGCCTAGATTTCATCCTAACCCTTCATCTTGAATTCTTGATAAAAAAAAGCCATGTGCCAAGTGCACCAGATGAAAATTCGATAAAGTTCTACATATTATTGACATAACAGCAGCCAGCAGAGATAAAAAAAAAACCCTAAAATAATTCGAATGGCTCCGGTTCGAAGGGGGCTTCAGTTCCAGCCAGTCTGATCGATCTCCCTTCTCTTGCCAAGTAACTTCTTCTTCTTCTTCTTCTTCTTCTTCTTCTTCTTCTTCTTCTTCTTCTTCTCCTTCTCGTTCTCCTCCTCCCTTCTTCTTCGTCTCCTTCTTCTTCGTCTCCTTCTTCTTCTACTTTGTTTTTTTCCCTTCTTCTCTGTTTCTTTCTACTCTTTTTCTTTTTCTTTTTTTAATCATACTTCATTTTACAAATCAAAAAAAAAAAAAAAAAACATTTTGGGAAATAACTCAGGTCTGATTTTTTTTCTCTCTTCTTCCTTCTTGTTCCTACCGCGACGAAGGCAAAACCAAGGGCAAGGGTTTCAAAAGGAAAGACAACACTTTATGAACTTGTAGATGAGATGAGGATGTAGGAGAATGAGAAGAATGAGAATGTGGAGAAACGGATGAGTTCAATTAGGAGGAAGAAGAAGATGTGGAAGGATATAAATCAAATGATGATAGTGAAGATGAAGTTATTGGTGTTGAGGATGATGATTAATGCCTATGCATGACACTATGACAGCCATGACCCATGACTCTAGATTTAATTGCCGTTAATCATTTTGTTGCTTCTCTAAAACTATTCCGTTGTTGAAATGTTATGTTTTATGCTTTTATGACATTTGAATGTTTTATAAGTGTTTGCTTGTGTTGAAAGTATTACCTATATTTGAATTCTACTTGTTCTAAAAAAATGTGCGCCTCGCCTTGCGCCTTGTGCTTAAAGCTCCAGGAGACCATGGTGCCTCGGTGCGCCTATCGCTATTTAAAACAATGAAACCACCAAAAAGATCATGCTGAAAAGTAACAAAAAAGTTAGGCCAAATTGAGCCTAACAACCAAATTAGAATCCAACATTGCTAGGGTTTGAGGTGTGTGCGTGGAAATGTTCTTGCAAGTGAGATCAGATTGTGACTGGAATATTTTCTCTTCAACGAGTTCTATTGGGAAACGTTAGGAACTGAAATTTGATTGTTTAGACGTATGTATTGTCAATCGAACTTTATGATATTTAAAGAAGGGACTGGTAATACTTCTTTTCATGTTTGTTGCAGATTCCTAGTCTTGGCCCTTCAAGATTTTTTTCATTCCTCTTCTGAAGCAAGCATTACCACTGGCAGCCTTATTTTACCCTGCCAATCCACAAATTTCTCCCTAATTTCATTCCTCTTCTGAATCTAGCCAGCATTACCTTAGTCACATATCATGCTTTCGAGAGATGGACAGTTCGGTAACAAGTAAACTGGAGGGAGTTTCTATTGCAAAAGTATCTGGCCACACTTCTAGATGCTTTATTGACATAAAAGCATTGTTTAATAAATTCTACATTCCCTTAATCAACCACATTCCATTACTTGGAAACTTGAGTTGTGTTAAACTTTGAATTCTGGTGATGAGTTGGAAGAAGATTTTATTATCATTACTTTTCCTTCTCAACCTGGTGGAGTCGTCTGGCAGATCCGTGGATATGTGGTTAATTAACTTGGGTTCTGGGCCAACGTTGCTGTACAGCTGGACGATCTGCAGCGCAAGCATATTTGTACTTGTGGCTCTTGTTCTTTCCACGTATCTTATCTTTGAGCATTTAGCAGCCTACAATCAGCCTGAGGTTCGTCCTTGTATGAATTGGAATCATTAAAGTTTTTGCTTCTCTGGTTGCATCGTCTTTCGTGCAAAACCTGTTTTTTTCTCCTGTTTTATACTGCACTATTATTTTACATTTCTTTCTAAAGAAGATAACCTTTTTTTTATTTTTTTAACTTGATGTTTCACTCTTATAGTGGTGCATCTTTTGTAGCTTGCTAATGACTTCTTCATAAATACCCTAATTATGGGAGGCTGATATTTGATTTCAGGAGCAGAAATTTCTAATTGGACTCATCCTGATGGTTCCTGTTTATGCACTGGAATCGGTATGAATAAAACTGTTTCTGTTTTGGCATTTTCTGTTTCTCTATCCAATTATATACAGGTTTTTTTTTAACTTTAGAATAAGCCATTCATCATATAAAGGTCTACCTTAGGAGTGCTGTTAGTATCCAATGAAGGTATATATATCTGGCATTCATCTTCGTTTTCTATACTGCTGATTGGGTAGAAATGCGTAGTATCGCTGCATATGTTGACATTCCTCAACTGCTAAGAAGCACAAATACGGGACAAGGACACGGCACGGCATGGGATAGATACGCGCACAAGTGATTTTTTTCCACAAACTAGGACATTGGCACATTGGCAGATATGTTCAATACCTAAATAATGGATATTTCAATATGAATATTAAATTCATATACTGTATAAACTTGTGATTTTTCCTCATTAAAGGTAAAAAATTCAACGAAGAAAGCGAGAATTGAAGATTGTGTTTTCTTAATATCATAGATTATAAATTTCAATTGTATATGGGTGGCATCCCCTTGATGCCTTCTTAACAAAAAAATATCACTTATCAAAAAAAAGGAAAAAAAAAGAAGATTATAAGTTTCATATCCTTAGTTTATCTGGACAATTTCTTAATTTTTGACATGGAATATTACACGGCCTCCTGTAGGGAGCAAACAAAATGGATCTGAGGGAGTGTCAGTTTTTAATTCGGTTTACATTTCAATACGTGTCCACTTATCCGGTACGTGTTCGATACTTGTCTGGTGCGTCCGACTTAGAAACAATAATTAAATAGTCTGAGACATATTATCACTTGTTGGGAACGTGTCCGACATGTTTGTGATACGGATATGAAAGGCTTGGGGTGTAAGTGCTTCTTAGCTCGTGTGTGAAGCGTCCCCATTTTTTTACCAGTTATGCCTTATTGGTCCACTAAAACATGCAGTGAGATGCCACTAATTCTTCTCTGTATTTGCTGCTATCTTCTGTGCAATACACTCTGGGTATGTGTTCCCTGATTTTAAGTGATGCACAAACTTATTTTCTTCAACTACCCAATTCCAATCATTAAAGTTTTACGAGCCAACGTCCTCATAATGACAACATTTTAACTTTTCTTTCCTAATTTCTAAGTGAAATGTAATGTTCCCTATATGGTTCAAGGAACTAGATAACACTTTTTCCACACAGGTTAAATCTTTTGGGAAATGGAGTTTAGATTTTGTTGTACCTTTATCTACTCAGTTTATTTGTTTGGAGCATAAAGGAACACAGCATGAGTTTTTGTACAAATATGTAGTAGACTGGAATTACGTAGCATTCTTTTTGTGTGCTTCCTACTAGTCGCCTATGAAGCACGGATACGGATACGATACGGATACGTAGATATGTGTTTTTTTCTAAATACGTTGGAGGATACATTGAATATAAAAATATAAAATTAAATGTATTATATATATTTAATTTTTAATTCCTAAAATTCCATTACACAAGTTCACCATTATACACACACACACATAACGTGAGAGAGAGAGAGAGAGAGAGAGAGCACAAGCTATGTCGATCGATTTGGGGGAAAACACATAAAACCCTAATTACACTTTTAACCCACATATTTCAAGTAATAACATATTTACCCCGCGCGTCTGAGACGTATCCTAGCTATCCAAAACGTATTTGAATACCAAAAAAATAAATTTAAATTCTGGATACATTAAAAAACGTATACGGATACGTATCCGGAGAGTATCGGTACCCGATACAAATACAACACATGATACGGAGGCCAAAATAGAGTATCCGTGCTTCATTGCCAGTCACATCAGGCAAACTTGGTGTTTGTGCTGCTTTGACACCCCTGTTCATGCATACAGCATGCATGCTCTTCAACTTATTTTAATTTTGATAACTGTTTCTACTGTTCCTTTGTAATACTGCAATTCTTTTTTTTCTGATACAGTTTTTGTCACTATTGGATTCAAGTGGTGCATTCAACTATGAAGTAATACGGGACTGTTATGAAGCTTTGGCATTATATTGCTTTGAGAGATATCTCATAGCTTGTTTAGGTAGGTTGGAAGACCTATCCCGTATCCCTGATTTGTCTTCATTGATCGCCAATTGTATAGTGGTTACTATGTGGAATATTTAAACAATGATGTCCAGTGTCGTTAAAGGATCCCGATTGTATCCTGATTTATATTCATTTGGTAAGAAGAATGCTTGTTCTGGATTAAGAACCTAATTCAAGGCCTTTCGGATTTCCACATGGGTGTACAACTCATGGTGTTTCATGAGGCCGTAGGATTGAACGCCATTCGTGTATCAATGTGCACAAAATGTTCTCTAAAAATGGAGTTCTCTTCTTCAATTGTGGGCAATGCATAGAGCTGACTAATAGAATATCCAAGACTAATAATGAACTCAGTAGCCCTTTAAAAAGGCTCTTTTAGCATAAAAATCATAGCACGAGATACAGCTAAGCCAAATGAAAGAGAGAACTCACAAATAATCCCTAGTAAAACAAATCTAAGCAAAAAAAAGGATCAATTAACCGAAGAAAATCAGTTCTGAGCACATATCCAAATTAATTGGGCACATTAGTGTAGCCATGCAACCAAAGGGACACTAGCTGGGCCTTCCTTCAACATCAATATGGATAAACTCCTCCAAATGGGAACATTGCTCTGATGAGTGATGTCTGCATCTGATTCAAGACTCTAGGCTTCTGCACTTAGGGGAATAGACACATGGGATTGAACATTAATACAGAATGACCACAATTTCAATCACGGGTGAGTTTCCCGTTTTTAGATAAAGGTGCTAAAACTCCTAAAAGTAGTTGATGTATGTGAGGAGAATGACCCGTCTCGATATCCTTGTTTAGGAGTTTTAGGAAATGGGAAACTCACCCTAATTCTATAATATTTTGACTAGGTTATTTCAACCTATAACGACAATCTTGGACGAAGACAAGTGAAAAGTCCCAAATGTAATCCCTAACATAGTAGCTCTTAAAGTTTGTTTAAAAATCAAATCCTCCAAACAAGAAAGATCAACTCTGAGTTCATATTCAGATCAACTGGACCTACAAGTGTAAGTCATCCAACCACAAGGACACTGTTCGGACCATCCTTTGGCATCATTATGATAAAAACCTGCAAATGGGGCCAATGCTTTGGTGTCCACAACATTTAGCGAGTGAAGCATACGATTGTCAACATAAGAGTACATATTGTGGCAGAGGACAAACTGAAACTCAGTGTCTTATTGATTTGTTATACAAACTGAAAACTTGCAATCTTTATGTGAAACATATCCGTCAATATTCTTGATACGAAACTATGTTGTTTGGATTCCAGAATGTATATCTAGCTTAAATGCGCCCATTATATGTAAAGAACAACTCACTCCAGATCTAGTCGTCAAAATCGTACGATTCACGATTCGTATTGTACGATTCGATAGGATTCTGTAGGTTATCTATATGATTAGGTTGCATGAATCGGAAAAAGCAGTGAATTGGTGAATCGCTGTTCCGAATCGGTGAATAGGTGAATCGTTCGATTCATCTTCAATTGGCTGAATTCAATTCTTACACTTTTTTTGCCTTTTTGTTGTTGAGGGTTCAAATATTCTTTTAAGGTCCTTAGATGGTGCATTAGTGTCGGACATGACAACGCAATGCATAAACATCTCTCAAGATACGATGGTCAAATTACCGCTAAATAATAATGACCGGAATTGTTGTTGAATTCCTGCCAGCCTTAATTTACTTGTTGAGCTTGATACTCTTTTATTAATCTATTTTGACAAGTCTAATTTGTTGTAGGTGGTGAGGCAAATACAATTGAATACATGGAGAGTCAAAGCCTTATTACTTCCAGCATACCTCTTCTTGAAGAAGCTTACGCTTATGGTGTTGTAGAACATCCTTTCCCGCTGAATTGTTTGCTAAGGGACTGGCATCTTGGTTCTGACTTCTATCAAGCTGTTAAAATTGGCATTGTGCAGTATGTATGTGCTTTTTTATTTCTTAGAGCTCAATTTGGAAAATCCTTTAGGTTATTATCTACAAAGAATATTATTTTCCAGATGATTTTGAAGATGATTTGTGCCGTGCTAGCTATGGTCTTTGAATCCTTTGGGGTTTACGGTGAAGGGAAATTCAAGTGGAAATATGCGTAAGACGTCCTTACTTGTGTTGTCATTTTGTTTTGGAGATGCTTTCTTTCTTGATCTTTCAGTCTTCTCGCCTTGCAATTGTTCTTCATAACCGAATCAACAGATTGAAAATTTAATGGTAGATCAAGCAGTTGGTTTGTAGCTTTCTTTTCGAATCAACAGATTGAAAATTTAATGGTAGATCAAGCACTAGGTTTGTAGCTTTATTTTCCAAGTATCCTTTTCTATTCAGGTGAATGTGTTATGCTGGAACAATGCAATTCTTAAGTGGAGCATAGGAACATTAGTTTTTCAATGCAATTGTAAACTGAAACTTTCTCATCTGTTTGCAGATATCCTTACTTGGCAGTTGTTCTGAATTTTAGTCAGACCTGGGCCTTGTATTGTCTTGTGCAGTTCTATTCTGTCACCAAAATTAAGTTAGCGCCTATTAAACCCTTGGCCAAATTCTTGACATTCAAGTCGATTATATTCCTAACATGGTGGCAAGGTGTGGCGGTTGCATTTCTTTTCTCAATGGGAGTCTTCAGAGGGGCATTGGCTCAGGAGTTGAAAACACGCATACAAGACTATATCATCTGTATCGAGGTGTGTATTTGAGATAACATTAATTTTGAAATTATGTTCCTTTGAGGGAATTTGTTCTTATATTGATATATTCCGGCAGTGGGTTAAGGATAGTCAAGTTCCTTTATTGGGCCGATGTGGTTTAAGCAACTGGTTAGGGTAGATCTG
Source organism: Vaccinium vitis-idaea (assembly GCA_963854785.1). NCBI lineage: Eukaryota > Viridiplantae > Streptophyta > Magnoliopsida > Ericales > Ericaceae > Vaccinium > Vaccinium vitis-idaea. Next base: position 18,105,498 of record OY978226.1, read on the forward strand.
TGGAAGGTAGGATGTTTACTACTTTGCTAATTCCTCCGAGGGACAAAAGTTAAGGTGGGGGACGTAGAGATATATGTAATTAGTGTCAATACGTTTTGCATGCAGAAGCGTAATTCGCAATCAGTGTGTCTGAATTTTAGCTGCATAAGAAAATTGTTGTGGCGAAAGAAGCCCTTGACAAGTGCACAAGCAGCTATTATTTCTCGGTTTTGAGTCTATGTAAGAAAATTGGAGAGTTACATGCTGGTACAGCTGTAGCCATTAGTGATTGATAGCGGATTCGGAAAATGGGAAGGAAGAAAAATAAATGATAAAGGGATGGAGCTCACCACCCAAGTGGAAGCACCAATGAGATACAGATTATCACGACCCAAGGAGTTCAACAAAGGATACAGGGTTAAGGAATGCTCACACTCAATGGAATCCACCAAAGAGATACAGAAACATAAAACTCGCCACCAATTGGAAGTCCACCAAAAGGGTAAGAGTTAACAAGAAGATTATCTTCTTAACAAGCCAAAGGATAAACTACATTTCATTCACCAGATAGGTTTAAATAGATAACTTGGAACATCCCTCCAAGCATAGGAAAATACAAAGAGAAATGCTAACAGTTGCAACATTGCACCCGTTAAGGTACAAAAAAGTACGCGTGTGGGTCCCACTTGTACTTTAAAGTACACTTTTAAAGGACACTAGTGAAATTAGTGCACTTAAAGGTGTACTTTAAAGTACAAGTGAGACCCAACAAGTGTACTTTTTTGTACCCTTAACGGGTGCAATAGTGCACCCGTTTAGCAAGACCCAAATACAAATTCCAACTTCCAAGACTCTAAACTTAATAAACCAAATACTTTGATTATTAAAAACTAGAAAGACTCATAATATTACTTACAAACTTAAAAGACATTGAGATACACAAATAAAATGATAATAAGAAAAAGAAGACCAAATCATTTTCTCTAAATCTGCAGCACCCTTTATTCATATAACTCTTCCTCATCCTCCAACTTCTTGGGACACTTCGGTGTCATAGTCCCCTGGTTGGAAAATATTCGCCATCGAATTTTCACCGTCTTCTTTGCCATTGCATTCATTTCCTTTTTTTTTTTTTTCTTTTCTTCCACAAAACTTCTACTTTAACTTTCACATCAATAATCTCATTGAGCTCATTACTTTTGGTTAAAGGTGCACAAAAAGTTTCTTTGTAATAGTGTTGGCCACTTGGCCCTACCAACTCTTGCCACATCAGATGAAACAACAACCAATTCGTGTGAGCAAAGTGGTTTTCTAGCAAGATAATTAGAATCTCCCTTGCACCATCACCCTTGTGCAGTTTAAGAGCTTGTTTAAGCTCTTCATCAGAATCTACCCATGCCCCCGTGCATTGCCTATCTCATCAAACCACAATAAAAGTGATGCCTTCGAATCAAAACCCGTAGGAGAAGAATTCTTGTGTGAAAAGATTTCATCAGGCATTGTTTGAAATTGCAAGCAACAATAACTTGCCATTGAATCCAAAGCTTTGATACCAATTTGGTACCGGATTCGGAAAACGCGAAGGAAGAAAAAGAATTGATAAAGGGATGGACCTCGCCACCTAAGTGGAAACACCATTGGGATATGTATTATCACCACCCAAGGAGTTCAACAAAGGATATAGGGTTAGGGAATGTTCACCACTCAATGGAATCCACCAAAGAGATATATAAACATAAAACTCGCCACCAATTGGAAGTCCACCAAAAAGATAGAAGTTAACAAGAAGGTAATCTTCTTAACAAGCCAAAGGCTAAACCCAAATTCACTCTCTACTCATTTCATTTACTAGATAGGTTTAAATATGTAACTTGGAACATCCCTCCAAGCATAGGAAAATACAAATTCTGACTTTCAAGACAGACTAAATAAACCTAATACTTTGACTACTAAAACTAGATAGACTCATAGATATTCCTTAAGAACTTAAAAGGCACATTGAGATACACAAATAAAATGATAATCAACAAAAGCAGACTGTGACATTATGTCGAATTCTGCAGCACCCTTTTTTCATTAACTCTTCCTCATTCCTCTAACTTCTTGGGACACTCCGGTGTCGGTGATTGATGCTCGATTGAGCTCCCCCTCCAATATCCACACTACTGCAAATTTGGGGCTCACTCATATTTGCATTTGCACAAAAACACAATGAAACACAACTCTTTTTTGTTGGACTGGGAAGTGCAGTAGTCTTGGAAATCCAACATTGTTATTTTGGTTGTGAAACTTATTTTACCCTAAAATCAAGTCCATTTGTGATTGGTCATGTTGAGAGCTTTTAATCTATATTGAGGTGCCCTGCATATACATAAGGCTAATCTGCTGGAGAGAACTGCAAAGTCCACACTACATCATTGGGTCTCAATACAGATTGAATCTACTTAGACCAACTTAAAAGATTAAACTGGTAAGTGGTGAGATCCAATATCATATTACGACTCAACCTTTATTTTGTTTTTTCAATGTGGGAGTTAACATTCACATATGTCCTAACAATCTCCAACATGTGCTAATTGCACACAGGGCTCCATGTCTGGGCCTTGATCCCTTTGTATCCAAACTCCCCGTTGATTCTGGTTTGTTACTCTCCTAGTGTTTTAGAAAGCACTCCTAAGTGCGAAGGGAAGCATGTGCGCAGCTACTACACTTCAATATGCTAAAGCAAGGCGACAGTGGTGAAGCCTAGTTGAGGCGCAAAAAGCACGACTCGGGGCTAAGCTCAAGGCTCATGAAGCTTGCACTGAAGTATATACTTATAATAGTACTTTTGTATCGAATACAGTAGTCCAATTTTTTAGCCTATGTAATTCTCAATGTAGGTCAATTTACCATATAATAGCTTGGAATTTGGATTGTTAAGTTTGGGGGCATGGTTTTGCAGCAAAACGTCCTTTTAGCTCCTCGGTTCTTGGAGGTTTAGGGGGGGTCACTGTTTCAATGGTATTCTGAGAGCAGCCACTTTGTGCATAGTGCCAAAAGTTAGGTCTGCCTCCAATCATTCCCCACCATACCCTCAATGATTGGGAACTAGATGGGTTCTGCTATTGTTGCTGATGTGAAGTTTGTAAAAGCCATAATATTCTTTCTAGCAACACCTTCCCTTTTCTGCCTTCGACCTTTGACTTCTCTCCATTAGACGTGGATAATGAATGGGAACAAGTAGAGTAGAAATGGTACAACCAAAATATTCCATTAGATATTCTAGAGAGAGAAAATCCCAAATTGGAATACTAGGAGCAAAAGCTCTCAATATTCTTTAATCAATATATCAAAAACTACTAAATGAAAGACTCCCACACCTATTTATAGACCCACTAACACTAAAGACACAAAATGACACTATTAACCCAAAAATTACTGCATCAGACTCTTCCTCAAAAGAAAACAACTTGTCCTCAAATTGGACTACATGACACATGACACCAAATAAAGACAACATAAAGTTTTTATTGTGCAGCTTCCAAGTAGACATGCTGTTGCGTTCCTTGATCAATGCGTCACCACACAACCAATCTTCAATATCAGCTTCTTTTTGTATACATCCACCGCGTCCATAGTACATGCCAAGAAACAACCCATTTGCCATGTCTCTTGTGTAGAATCACAGCATAAAAATAGGCCATCACACTTGTACCCAACGCATCACGCCAAGAACCATCTAACATGATGTGCAAAAAGTCCAACTTCACCTCATAGCCAAGGCTTGCTCGAGTGATAAGGATCTTCAAGTACCAAGTAGTCTACACCCTCTTTCGGCAACTTTAGAACTTGTCCGGGCATCACGAAATCACAAACTTGAACATCTTGCACCAAAGACAATTCAAGAGGCATCTCGTAGAAGCGACTATCAAGCTTTGACTCTACAAAATCCTCTAAAACAAGCGGGACATCAAAAGCAACCTCTTCTGGCTTTGGTAGCACACCAACTTCATTCTCTCCTTGTGCTTCCTTGCTTTCTTGATTGGCCATAACAAAGCTTTCTTTGATCACATTAACAAGTCTTCCCTCATCAATGTCAACACTAAACTCTTCTTCAAACTTGTCCTATATGGGAACATCATCTAAATCACGACTAATATCATCCTCATTTGTATACTCATCATACACGGTAACTGCCTCAGGATCACCTACAAAGTCTTCTTTTCGAGACTTGTCAAAGATGGGCAAGTCTTCACACTCGTCTTCAATCCCAAAGACAACCATCTTCAAGAACACATTCAAGTCCTTCACTTGGATATTCGTCAAAGATGGGAAAACCATTGATACAACCGAGTTCCTTCACCTCTTCAAACACACCCGGAGTGAGGATCATCTCCTCCTCAAATTCGTCCGAATCGAAGGGTCCATAAGATTTGACAAGGTCATCATCAATGTTGTTCTCCTCGTTAAAGTCGAAACTAGACTTTACTTGACTATGAGAATCATGAATACCTCCATGAGGTAGACGATGCACCTTCTTAGTTAAAGTAGCAACTCGTTTCATAATCAACAATTGCACCTTATCATTCAAGGTAACAATTTGTATACTCAATTCTTCAATCTCATTCCTAAATTGATTTTGGTTGCCAAAGTTATTAATTCTATTACCATTATTCACCATGAAAGCTCTACCTCCACCTGCTCTTAGACCTTTACTTCTATAAGCCATTAGAACACACAAAATTTACTCCACCAACAAATTCAACCTCTATTAAGCAAAACCCAATCAATTGGGACCCCAAACATCAACAAATCACAATCAATCAACAATAACAACTCCAAATATTGACCAAATTGAATCAAATCACAGCAAATTGACACAAATCACAGCAAACTTCGACGAATGAGAGAAACCCGGTTGAAATCTGACCTCAAACAGTGATTTTGAGTGCTGAACAGTGATTCCAAGTACCATACAGTATATTCGAGTTCAATCAAAGGGTATTCGTACCTTAATCGAAGGTAAACAGTGCCGAAATGGTCTAAACCAGGATCGAAATCTTGATTAGAGTGGAACCGAGGTCTGTATGAGCCCTAAACGAGTGATTTGAATACTGTGGAGGTACTTCGCATGTCTGGGTTGCTGTTTCGAAGTTCTGAAATGGCCGGTATGACTTCGAAATAGGCTGAGTTTAGGTCGAACTTCACAAATGATGGTAGATCTGGCCTGTATTGCTTTCGAAACAGCAGGGAAGGGTTCAAAATCTACTTGGTCATGGTTGAAATGCTTCGAATCACCTACGTACAGGTTCAATTGGGGCTAGACCAAGTTCGAATCCCTTCAAAAGCCTTCGATATAGCTGATTTGGGTTTCGAAATAAGGTTTCCCAGTGATTTTGACTATGGATAAGCAGCTTCAGAGTTCGAATCAAGACAGATAACCTGCAAAATGGTTTGAATCTGGGTTTCAAAACTCGATCTGAGAGTATTTGGTGTTTTTTAGGTGGATTTGAGGGTTTTTGGTTGATTTCAAGGTCGGATTAAGCTCAGAATGGTTCTTGTGTGATCAATTTTTGGTTAGAATGTGTTGAAATTGACAGATCTATGAATTTTGGAGTAGAATGAGGTGTTTTAGAGTTCCGGCGAAGCTCCAGCGAGATTTCCGGCGCCGTTTTCCAGCGACGTCTAGGTTTCCGGCGAGGTTCCGACGAGATGAAGGGCTAGGATCGAGCCTTGAAGCTCTGATACCAAATGGTGCAACCAAAATATTCCATTAGATATTCTAGAGAGAGAATCCCAAATTAGGATACTAGGAGCAAAAGCTCTTAATATTCTTTAATCAATATATCAAAAACTCCTAAATGAAAGACTCTCACACCTATTTACAGACCCACTAATATTAAAGACACAAAATGACACTATTAACCCAAAAGTTACTGCATCAAGAAAGATGGAGATTCATATTAAGAACAAGAGGTAGATGGGGATGGGTATAAACAAATAATGATGAAGAAGTAGCTATCGGTGATTTGGATGGTCACTAGGCATGCATGACTCCCTATATTAGACCACTATTAGCCTTCTATTTATTTATCATGTTTCAAAAGCTAACCATTGGAACCAGAGTTTTTTATGGATGGATAGATATGTATTATTTCATTTTGTTAGTATTTCAAATGTCTTATTACTTTAATGCAACATACAAAATTTTCATAATAGCTTTAAGTCAATTCAATGTTTAGCAAAATTTCCCTTGAAAATCGTAGTCTAAATTAGTTGTAAAAAAAAAAATTGAAATACTAAATTGGTCTCAAATTTGGGGTGAAATTCCATGCAGACCCCCTATCTATGTCTCTTTCCCCTGGTGACCACCTAACATTTATATGGAATGGAAAAATAGCCAACACTGTTAACTACGGAATGTGGGCAACTATGATGCACGGACATGAATAAGCACATGGACATGGAGGCGCGAGAATTCTAAAAAAATGAGGATACGAACACGGCGGGGGAAATGCCACACACACACACACACACATATATATATATACAGAGCGGATCCAATCAGGACTCCCGCATGTTAATAAAATCCGTACCTCCCTCTCCCGGCCAAATGGTCGGGATCCGAACCGTTAGATGTGTTTAAAATGTGTTTTCAAGGGCCTATGCGAAGATTCGGCAAAAAAAATGACTGGGAAGGGCTTCATCCGAGCAGTTTTCATGAAATATATATCCTACGGTTTGTCATGAAAACTGCTCTGACGAAGCCCTTCCCGGTCATTTTTTTTGCCGAATCTTCGCGTAGGCCCTTGAAAACACATTTTAAACACATCCAATGGTTTGGATCCCGACCATTTGGTCGGGAAATGGCCGGGAGAGGGGAGGTCCGGATTTTATTAAAATGTGGGAGTCCTGACTGGATCCGCTCTGATATACATATATATATATATATATATCATCTTATTTATCATAGGTGTATTTTTCTTTTCTTTTGTTTTGTTCCCGCTCATTGGGAATCTAGGATATTACCTATTGCAAAAAAGGCACCAACATTTAGCCACTTTTCCTACAACGATAATGTTGGACCTTTCACTTATATCAAGTTAAAGATTATGTCCCTTTTCCTGCACAAGATTCAGTCCCATGGCAATTAGGTATGATATTCACGATGGAATAAAACAATTTTAAGCTTTTTTCTACCCTAATGCTTATTTTTAGTCTTAGGGTCACATCATGCACGGGTATTTTAAAGATATGTAATGAACCCTAACGATGCTATATTTAGTCTAAAGGCTATCTTCAAGCTTCTTTGTATTTTGTGTGCAAACAAAACATCCAGAAGGTAAGCTACCGAACCCTTTTTCCAATAGAACCTAACCCAAATAAGGTAAGCACACTTCTCGGAAATAACATAACCCAAATAAGCTGCGAGCCTGCAACCATATCAAAATAAAACAGAATGGTACACAACAAGATGCATCGCTTAACTTCTCAGTTGTTTTGAGTGCAAATCATCAATTAAGTATTCAAGTAACATGCGGCCTCCGCAACATTAATCTAAAGTCTACCAAACCCCTTTTTCAACAGAAATTGTAATCATCAATTGATTTCAGAGTCCTCCTCACTTTCTCATATGAGGGAGAAACAAACCAGAGGGAGGGAGAGAGAGAGAGAGAGGCTGCTGGTCAAAGGGTTGGTCGTCGTCGTCGAGAGGTCGAAGGGGGTGGTCGAAGGCTACTGGTCGTCATCGTCGTCGAAGGCAAGAGAGGCTCCTGCTTATGGTATGCTGATAGATTTTAGGGTTTTAACGCAGGTTTGTATGTACAGTTTAGTCCAATACTTTTACATTATAACATATTTACCCCCAAAAAAATTTAGAAAGTTACAAATGCACCCCCGCCGTGTCCCCAAGCATGTCCCACCCTAAAAATCAAATTAAGCCGTGTCCCCCTCCACGTGGTGTGTCTGGACACGTTTCCCTCTGTGTCCCCCGTGTCCTGACACTGTGATACGGTGACCCCTAGAGGTGTCGGTGCTTTTCATAGGTGGGCACTTTTTATAGATGATGGGTCAATGTGGGCAAATTTTTAGGGGTAGAATTGTCATTTTCTTCATTTTGTTAAGAGAGTTAGTCATGTTTTTCATTTCATATAGATGGTGGGGTCTGTTTGGGCAAGTTTAAATGTTAGGGGGTCTTCTTTAGAAACAAACATAAATGAGGGGGTCTTTTTGATAAACAGACAGTAGTGAGGGGGTCCCCATGAAATTTCCTCCAAATCTGGAAATAAAAGATGAGGTTGATTACAATATGTTACCTTTACATACTTTTATGGATGATCCCAAAAAATTCTCCCTAGTCCAATTTTTCTCGTTCCCATTCAATAATTTTAAGTAGCTCCCAAATGTCTTGTTAGTTAGTTACCAACAATCTCGAAACTTAATTTTTCACAACAGAATCTACTGGCAGCCACAATGAGTTGAAATGCTTGATTAATAGTCCGCATATAATTGTATTTGTTTCATAGATTCACGTTCTCACTAACATTAAACACTAATTTTGCAAAATATCATTATAAGCTTAGAAAGTAAATAGTAATCCTAAATATTTGCATCGATGAGTAACAACTATTGTAGAATTTTATGTTCTTGTCTGGAGAGAGAGAGAGAGAGAGAGAGGAGGGGAGGATTGGATTCTGTTTTTCATGTGAAAAATCTAATACGCTTGTTGGCACATAAATTTCAACCAAAGCCAAAGGTTGACGTTTATATGGGCTTACGGATTACGTAGCACATGAAGAGCCCGTGGGAAAAGGTTTGTTGGCCCAACAGGCTTGCGAATACAAGCAAAGCCCATAAAAGCTACAATAGACTCTTGTGGTGTGTTGGGCCTATAACACATGTTGGACCAAAAGTTGTCTCAAAATGAGAGATGTTGAGCTTGCAAATAAAAGTGGCATATGGAGCCCAACGCTACAAGTCAGAAGCGTTGGCCCACATCTCATAGGATCAACAAACCAAGCACGAGCTAAGAAAATACGTCGGCTCAAATAACATGATAAGCCCACAAATTCTGGCCCTTGGTCTGTAGAATCAACAAAGGAATATTCCAGGGATATATACCTCATCAAACGTTTGAAGTTCAGTGGGATGAGATGATAAGATGAGATAACACCTATATCTCTGGCAACAGCTTTTCATTTTCATAAAAAAGGATGTTGGCCAAATAACTTATCACTGGCCCTCTATAAATAAGAGGACCATCATCAGAAAAGGGGACTTCTTCCACTCCACATAGAAATTATAGAGAGAAAGAGAGAGACTTGGGGGAAAAAAAGAGAGAGAGAGAAGCAAGAGATACATAGAGCAAGCGAGCTTATACACTTCAACCGCAAATCTTTAACAAACCTCTAAATATATCATCTACTTATGATGTAAAGAAGGGTTCTAAACCCAACTACCGATAAAAATCAAACTCTTCTTCTCTGTTCTCTTACATTTTAAGTTCTTCTCTGTTCTTCACTAACCGGAGGTTTTACTATTATAGTATATAATTACCGATTTGGGGACAAATCGGAAATAGGAGCTTACCAAATAAACAATCAACATTGTTCTCTTGAACAATGGATATATGGGCCACAGATTTCGAATTGTAGTTCAAAATCTCTTACGATTCAAAATTTGTCTACAACGTTCAACATTTTGAAGGCAGGGAATTTTGCTTGCTTCTTTCTCCGGAAAAAAAATTAAGAAGAAGCAAAGAGTGATTTTTATAGAAATATTACCCCGTATTTTGCACACTAGGGTAGGGCCAGTGTCTTTTTCATTGGGTGTATATATTTACAAATTCAATTTTATAGCACAACAAATGAAGTAGTTTCACGCGGGGGGGGGGGGCGGGGGGGAGGGTTAGATGATCCCACGGCCTGCTTCAATGGCTATAGTGTCGCTACAAGCAGTGGACACAATATAGTGTAACAGGGGGTCTATGGGTTTATGCTATGAAGCATGGATACTCTGAAATTAGTTGTGTATGGGTATTGGATACGTATCAAATACGACAAATAAGTATCCATTATTATACGGTTATACCTAATCGTTTTTTTATTTCGAATATGTTTGAGATAATGTGGGGATACGTACGGGATATGGCATTCATAATAATTTTGGGTTACGACAGTAGTTAAAGTAAATTTTTTAAATGAATTATGTAACAATTATAAGGGGGGAAGTGTAAATATAGTATATTTGTAACGATTAGAAGATATACAGATAGAGACATGTGAATAAACTAACCCTAGAGTCCTAGACAAACCAATCGATTCTTCGTTCATCGTCATCGCAACTAGTTCTCTTTCGACTTGCAAGTACTCGCTCTTTCATACCCTCTCTCGATCTCTCTCTTAGTGGGTGTTTGGTGTAGATTTTTTAGGGTGATTTTGGATTATGGATTCTGATTTTGCATTCTGAAATTGTTTGGTGCAAATTATGATAATGCATCCTATCAGAATGTATTTCAAAACAAAGCATACTAATGCATAAACCTGATTTCTCCAGCTTTGCTGCTTAACCATATTGGCTTTATCTAAGCTCAGGATTAGCCACGGTTGAAAACAAAAATTGTGTCCTTTGTCAAGCCTTCATGTGGTTAAAATTGGGGCTTCAGCTGGACTAGTTTTGCAAGCATGTAATGCTTAAATTCCTTTCTACATCCTATGCGCTGAGCTAAGATGCCAAAGCCTAATGCATGAATGCTTGGGCTTATAAACTATGCACCTGAAACTGCTGAATTTCCAATAGAAAAACACTCGTTTTGTTCAGCCTGAGCTGCAAGAGCTTCACTATTTCCGTATATGAAGCAGCCAAAATAAATACGTTTCTTTGCATTTAAGCAGCTTGAAATGAATTTACATGTTTAAATGAAAAATGCAGGAAGTCAATCTTCTTAATATTGATGCCTTTATATATATATTATTATGCTTTTTTGTTTTCATTTAATGGTGGTTTATTTTGTGTATGTTCCCACTTCTTTAAGTAGGATCTCGAGATTGAGGTCTGTCAAGAGTCATTTGTTTTGTTTGCTTATTTATGTTAAACTTGTCAAACAGATGGGTGTTGCTGCTGTAGTCCACCTATATGTTTTTCCAGCAGTACCTTACAAGCGCGGAGAAAGATGTGTGCGTAATGTTGCTGTGATGACTGATTATGCATCCTTAGGCACACCCCCAGATCCAGAAGAGGTTCAAGACTGTGAGAGATCCACTAGATTAGGCCTTGCTCGTCATGTTGAGAGAGAGAAGCGTTTGAATTTCCCCCAGAGTGTTCGTGACGTGGTCGTTGGAAGTGGTGAAATAGTGAGATTAGTCAAGTGTGATTTCTTTTAGTTACTGATTTTCAAAGTTCTTTCTAATTTCTGATCACTCTTGCTGCATTTGTATCTTCTGCTGTCTAGATTGTAGACGACATGAAGTTCACGGTTTCACATGTCGTCGAACCAGTTGAAAGGGGGATTGCGACAATAAACAAAACTTTTCATCAGATATCTGAAAATGTCAAACGGTTCGAAGAGCGGAGAAAGAACTCTAAGGATGATAGTTATCTTATCCCCTTGAATACATGGACAAAGGAATTCTCTGAAGTACGCGATAACCTTGTTGAAGGGTGTGTTAGCGACAGTGGTTTACCAGAGGGGAAGAGACCATATCACCACACCAAAGCTACATCATCTCGATTTAGATAATGGTGATCTTCTTCTTTAGTCAATACAGAAGTTAAATACAAGTTAAGACTCTGAAAATAGAAGATAGTTATCTGGTGATTTGAATATTCTTTGGTAATCATGCTTGATCTTTGATGTGTCATGGTTTGCAATACTTTCGTATGTGTAGCCGAGATTTGATACTGTAGAATTATTTGTTGTTCTTTATAAGATGTTCCTTGTGTAGGTGTACTTCTAAGGAGCTAAAATCCTTGACGCAATTCCACTGGAAGATGTGTGCATGGTTCTTAGAGCAGAGCTTTGATGTTGGCTTCTGATTTTGGATTTTGCCAAAGAGCCCGGAAATATACGAAAAAATTGCTATTAAAGCAGGTAATGGTTTTTGACTTCATACCTGGAAGATGCACAGCAGAGACTTCGATACCTCAGTTGGATATCCAAAAATACATATACACAAGGATTAACCTCACATGGCAATTATAGACTTTGTATTTGCGTTAAGATTCCATTTTATGTGCAAGCTTACATAGCTATTACTGGACTAAATGTTTAAAGCCAGACCCCTCTTAATTGGTATGAGGGACGTAACAGTGAAGAAGCACACACAAGGGTCACAATCCTACTTCTGAAGATACTATAATTTATCAAACTCTCTCGATTACATCATTGAACTTCTTGTTAATAGTGAAAGAATCCTCATGAAAATAAAATAATCAAACATTGAAATAAACTTCTAATACATAGATAAATAATTGCTAATTACATCTTCTGATGAGAAAGGCTTCTATGCTCGCAATCTAAGAAGCATGGGCACGTCTCCCTGCCTTTTGTATCCATATCTCAGACGCGTCGCACATGTTCCCGACATGTGAATGTGTCTGAGTATTTGACTATTTTTTTCTTAGTTGGACATGTTTTGGACACGCTCCAATACATACCAGATACGTATATTGGGTACGTATCAGACATTTGTGGGACATGTTTGGGATCGTAATGGAATTTTGAAGCTTGAAACTGGGTAAAAACATAATATCTGAAATGAGAGTTTAATTAAAAACTAATATTAGATAACTGAAGAATGGATGAGTGTAATATTGTGTGTTAAAATTAAGAAATATACTATCTAAAACTAAGAGATGAAAGTTATAATAGATGCTAAGAAGAGAGCACAATCTACCATTTTCATTTTTTTCATTCATTTGTTTCTCTTTAATGTGCAAAAGTTATATCTTTATGTAGTGAAGGAATTTTATATTTGTATGTATAGATATTTATTTATGTATGTATTTAACCGGTACATGTCCAATTTTTAAAAAAAATCACGTGTCTGCATAACCTTGTCCATGTCTTATATCCATATCCGTGCTTCATAGCTTGCAGTGGGCCGCTAGGCTTGACTTGAGGCTTCCAAAGTGGATAACTAAGCTCTTGCTAATCAAGTGATGCGCCACCAATTCTTCTGCCCTCATAAATAACTCAACTACGACAATTTAGGAGCAAGACCAAGAAAACCATCTGAAGGAGTACGCTAAATTTATATAGAATTAGTCCTCTATGTAATTACCATGTGCCACCCAATTAGTCCTCTACGTGACTACCAGGAACCGGTGGCACAGGTAAGAGAGTGTACTGTCTTGCCATCTAGGAAAGTATAATTGTTGGGAGGCTCAGCATGCTCCACGTCACGATCTCATATCCATGTGCAGCCTAAGAGAATGGGCAAAGTTTAAGAGGAAAAAAATCACACATTACTGTCTCTTTTAGTCTTTTAGCTTGCCAATGTTGAATATCATTGAGGCATTGCTCATATCGCCCAAGCTTCTTGTTGAGGATTCATGCCACATGATAAGGCTTTTCGGACACGTCATTTGTTCAACACCCAGTATCAATCGCTAGTGAGCACATTTGGTCAATTCTCAACACTCTTGTATGATGTGTCCGTGCTGCAGCTTCATGGGTTCCTTTTTTTCTTCCTTGGTTGAACCAAGTAAAGGACGAATCACGTTATCTTCAAGTTCCTCAACTATTGCGTGATGAACAACCTGTAAATCTATTTCCGTTTTTTGTTTTTTTCATTTTGCTTCCACAATATGATCATTCAATCATAGCAACATATTTAACCTGCATAGTTTGAATGGTGGACGGTCCCTAGCATAATGCCAAAAACCTCAACAAATAAAACATTTGGACTCAGTATTAGCTCCATATAAATATTCGGAGAAGGAACACGAGTAGTACGGAAAGAGGGCACTCTGAGAGCTTGTTACGAATTGGATCCACAAAAGTTCTCTTGTATCTTATAATGGTGTCCACTGCTGGTCTTACATAAGCACTCTTTAAATCTCTTCCTTCATTTGAAGGGGTAACCGGAAGCGTTACTAGCTAGCAGCCGTTCAACAAGAGATTTGCTTATTTTAACCATGGCAATACTTGGAGATCGTAAAATCATCAGTCCATTGGTAACTCAAACCTAGCAGTCTGCCTGTAGAACCTGTTGTACTTTCCTGTGTCAACCGAGTAAATTGTAACTGAGCTTGCATTTTATAACTTGGTGAAACAATGTAGGTCATTGCACTTTTCATATATATATATATATATATATATAGAGAGAGAGAGAGAGAGAGAGAGAGATGGGACCTAGAATTGGCTTTTATATATAAAAAAAAAATGAAGGCTGTTATAGAGAAGAAGCAAAACAAGGTTTACAATCCTATTTCTCGAAGTACTCTCAGAATCAAAATTCCAAAATTATGTCATTGAAAATTCTAACTATTGTCCATAAATCCTAAATTACAAGAAATATTAAAATATCAAAATAAGCTCCTAATAGTAATACGTAAGTAAGTACCAATTGCATTCGCTAGATCAAACAGGTTTCTTTAATCGGGTTTGGCTTCGCTTGAGGCTTCCAAAGTGGATGATTAGGTTCCAGTCAATCCAGCGATGTGCCATCATTTTTATTCTCTGCGTTTCACATTTGCTATGTAATAGTGTAGACAACGACTTTATCATTGTTCTGGTCCATTTAATACTTTTATTTGACGAGCAATGGTACTCATTCAGTAGCATACTACTGCATACCTACTTTATAGACCAGAAAATAGACATGTCACGAATGGAGCTAAAAGAAGTCATGGCTATGAGAGAAGGAGAGTTGAATGTATTAGGCATCTCCTCTCGCCCAACCAATTGGTTGGAATCTAGTCTAGTAGACTTCTTTTGATTTCGTCAAACAACTTCTAATTGGCCATACATGTTGGCTAATCTCCAATTTAGTGTTCAATTCGATGAACCAAGAAATATGAATATGCTACCATCTAGAAAACGCAAAAATACATCTTCAAACCACGGCTTACCGATGACTCTGCTTTTGGCTTTACATTGTCATGGTAAATTCTTACGGGTAATTAAAAAATAGTTTCTTTGATTTGACTTTTTCAAAAAGGGTAATAGACTCGATAATTGAAAAAAAAAAAAAAGTGTGAAAAGTTAAATCGGGCTCCACATGTATTCTGTGCACTACCTCAAGTTTATTTTTATTTATCTATCTTTTTTAATAGAAGAAAAGCTCTCAGCATGTTCAGAAAATCCCAGTGGCACTTCCAGGGAATTCCATCCGAAATAAACTGATAAAAATCTTGGAAAATGACCCTGAAACAAGAGATAAACAACTAATTAAGCACCAGAGTAAGAGAGTTCCCTCATCTAGACATGAGTCTCAGCTTTCTAACACAAATTGCAAGGCGTAAACAGGTTGGATACGCAAGCAAACCAAACAAAAGTTGGGTTTAGTATGAGTCTAATAGGAAGGAGAATTTAGGATGAGCACGGGTCGGGTCAGATTTGATCGGGTTGGAGAAAACACAACCCGGAACCGAACTACACTAGAAACAGGTCGGGTCGGGTCGGGTCGGGTTTCGGTCGGGTTGGTCGGTTTGCATCTTCTAGACAGTTTCATTTTTCAAGATCCAAGAAAAAAAAGCACACAACAAAGAGAGAGAGGAGTATCCATTATCCAATAAGTTCCATTCTTCAACAAACTTTAAAGTTACATATACAAATACACAGATCCAAATGGTAAACAGATTGAACTTTTTATACACAGATTGAACTTACAAATATCTTCAACCAAACTTTTTATGCGAACAGCGACCTCGTCGCCATCTATGTCGTCTCCGCCTTGTCATCCTCGCTGTCATCCGATTGTGTGTGTGTGTTTGTGTGTGTGTGTGAGAGAGAGAGAGAGAGAGAGAGAGATCTAAGATTTTTGAAAGGGCTTCGGACTTTGGTAGTGGAGGTAGTGGACACCGTACGACGTGGTGGACGGCGGTGGAAGGTGTGGTGGTCGGATGGAGGAGAGAGAGAGAGAGAGAGAGAGGGAGATCTACGAAGTTCCAGAAGGAGGCGGTGTGAATATGAAATGTAAATGTGAATGGGGTAGGGATTTTTTAGGGCAGTATATATATACTGTCGGGTCGGGTCGGGTCACCCGAAACCCAACCCGACTATCTTTTAAACCCGCCGAAACCCGTCGGGTCGGGTCGGGTTGGCAGGTCGGGTCGGCTGTTTTTGCTCACCCCTAAGGAGAATAATACGGATCGTGTAGATTTAGATCAGATTAGACAGACAAAGCCAATGGAAACCAGACACAAACAAAAACAAACTGTAAAGCAAAGAAAAATAAAACAACAAGTCTACTCAATAAAAATCGAGTCACCCGAATCACACCGAGATAGGACGAGTCGCTTCTCCGGAAGAGACCCATTGTACTCCATAGCCGCCACCAGTGAAATTGGGAAACTTTATTCTCTGGAGGGGGCTCAAGACACCCAAAGTTCAATCAAAGAGGAAACGGTAGAGGCGTGAGATGAGAGGATGAGGGGGGATAGGGGATGAGGTTAGAGAGGACTGGGGCTTGTATGGTGGAGGGGGAGGGGGATGAGGTAGGTGTATAGGCGGTGGAAGCAGTGGATTACAGAGGGTCGGAGTGGTGGCGGTGTGAAGGTAGATCTTATTTTAGGGTTGGCTTTTGAAACTGGCGATGAGGTGAAAGTGGGTGGCCAGCAAGGAGATGGGGCGGGAAGGCGGCAGTCCACCTCCCTAATGGACAACCTTAGCAGGAAAAACAAAAAAAAGGTGGGAAGAGGAAATAAATTCCTAGAGAGAGAGACCTGAAAAAACTTGAACTTTGGATCAAGCACTTAATCATATTTAATTGAGCTATTTTTTTAGGGGGAACTTGAATATTTATTTTAAAATTATTGAACAGTTCGGATCGTTCGTGTAGGACCCAAAAGTGGGTCCTGCACGCTGATTTGTACAATTTTGGTAAAAGAAAATTTCTGAATAAAAGTAGCCACCACACATGCATACTATCCAACTTCTTTTGACTGTTGATGAACTTCAGCACTTGATGGTCAGTGTACAACACAAACTCCCTTTGAATAATGCTCCCAATGTTTGAGAGCACGAGCCACAGCATAAAATTCTTGTGTTCCACTTCTGCTTTGCTTCACTTCACTTCTCGCTGAAAAAGGCCACTGGTTGCTTCTCTTGGGAAAGAACAGCCCCAATACTAACCCCGCTAGCATCACATTCAACCTAAAAAACCTTCTCAAATCTAGCCAGAGCTAAAGCTGACGCAATGCACAGCTTCTCCTTAATCACCATGAAACTGTTGTTCGCTGT
This sequence comes from Vaccinium vitis-idaea, assembly GCA_963854785.1. NCBI lineage: Eukaryota > Viridiplantae > Streptophyta > Magnoliopsida > Ericales > Ericaceae > Vaccinium > Vaccinium vitis-idaea. Next base: position 18,122,863 of record OY978226.1, read on the forward strand.
TTCTTCCCACAAGAACTTCCCTTTCTTTAGGCACTCGGTGATTGGAGCCACAATGGTGCTGAAATTTTGAATGAATCGCCTATAAAAAGTGGGTAATCCATGGAAACTCCGCACCTCTGTAACTATTTTGGGAATTGGCCAATCACGAATGACACAAAACTTCTCCTCATCCACATGAATACTTGTAGCACTTACAAGTAGCGGCCCAATTCTATGATCAGTTGAACCGGTCGAAACCCCGAAGGCCCAAACAACTTTTAATTGAAAATTACTAAATTCAGCAATTTATCGACGAGCCCGGAATAGGCCCAAAACTTGGTGGGCTGAAGCAAAATCGCTTGCGGTCAATACTCACCAACCTAAGTTGTGATGCATGGTGGATTTCGGCCAAATTCCTTTGTTTAGGCTTTCAATTTAGTTATTTTGCTATTTTAGGTAATATTTAGATTACGAATTACTCCTAATGTGTAATTCCGTTTTTATTGATTCTAGTTGGGAAAGTCTTAGAATTATTTATAGTTTTCAGTTTTGGGAGATTCCCTAATTTCCGAGATATTTTATTTTTTAGTACTCCCTCCGTCCAGTTTGCTTGCCCCCTTTTGGGGAAGTGGGTTTTTAAGGGGTGTGAAAACTTTCTATTGACTTTTTTGTTTTGCCCTTAAATCCAGTCAATATTACTGTGGCCAATTTTGTGGGGTTAATTTGTTATATGAAACTCAAAACATATTCAATATGGATCTTGTTTGATAGATATCAATTAGTTTTATTATACAAAGTTTTCAAAATCATAAGAACCGTTATAAAAGAAAAGATAATGAACTAGCCAATTGAGATGGAAAAAGTACTTTTTAAGGGTAAAACTGAAAAGTGACCCTGTTTTGATGGATGTTTTTAGAAATGGGACAAATATTTTGGGACATCCTAAAATATAAAGAACAACCAGCAATTTGGGACGGAGGGAGTAGTTTTGTAGGGTTGGTAGGGTTTCCCTATAAAAGAACTTGTAATCTCTATTATTCAGCAGCTTTTATTCAATAATAATTTATGAGTTAAATCTCTTTCTTCTTGTGGATTCAAGAACTTTCGAGGATTCGAAACCTATCTTCGTTTGAAATAGTACGCCAACTAGTTTCTCGTGAATTCCGCTGCGTCAGTACCGCTAGGGCAATACCCCTAGCAGGGTCCGTATGGTTCCTACAGAACTTTAGGGCTTTAATTTTAAGCAAATTTTGATGTAGTTGTCTTTAGATTGTGCAAATTAAAAAAAAAAATCAAATTATTTGGTCCAAGTTGGTCAAATCCACACCGGAAAAATTCTTCTTACTGGGATAACTTTGTTGGCCTGCTCCGGGCACTCTAAAATCGGAATTTGCTTGTGGTTTGAATATTGTAAAGCAATTTTTGTTAACTTTCCAGCCCAATTAACTTCGTTTCAGTACTTTTTTTTGCACATGATCATTTTACCCCTCAGTATCTGGGGAACATGTTGTGCAATAAAACAAACACTTCTCATCTCCCTTGATATGTATCGAATCAACACCGTGTTTTGAAAAAGCACTTTACGACCCCGATTGATGTGGAATGAGTTTTGGGGATAAAATAGCGAGAGAGATAAGATAGTAGTGGGTATTATTTATAAAGGGTGAACCCACATTGATGTAACATTTATGGAGGGATTAAATAGTATGTACTTGGTTTGGATGAAAGGGAATAAAATGTTACTTGGTTTGTTTTCATGTTTAAATGGGGGATAAGTTGGGTGAATGATGTTAAAACTTGACAAAAGACTTATTTGCCTTTATGTATGGGTCATATAAGATTTTACATTAAAATAAATTCATAAATACAATACTAATTAAATTAATTATACTTGTCAATAAATATGATATAATAATTCATTTTTATTGATTATATCTAAATTAGATTATTTTAATTATTCATTTTAATAATTATGCATACCACCTAATTTTTTGTCATTATTTCTAATTTACTCATCAATTTTTTTTTTCTATTCTATCCCAACACTATGTATAAAATTTCCCTTGTGCATGCCCATATTACATTTTATGCGGTTTTTACTTATATTAATTAAATAAAAAACTTATTAATTTTTTTACACTTGTCAACAAATAAGCTATAATAACTAATTTTAATAATTTTATAATATAAAATATACCACCTAATATGTTTTATTTATTTGTAATTTACATATTAATTTAGTAATTTTTATTATACCCCAACACCATTGTATGAACAAATGGAAAAATTGAACAAGTTCTCTTTCATAAGAATTTTTTTTTTTATCAAAATCTCAAATAATTGTAATAATTTATTTGAGATACAATTACAAAGGCTTAAAAAAAGCACAACTACTAATTCAAGAAAAGAAGAATTTATTGAAATTATCAACAACCTTACAAGCCAACAATGTAAAATACTTTCGTACCCAAATATTTACTCCCTCCATCCCAATTTATTTGCTCACTACGGTTATGTGTGCCTTTTTAAAACTCTTATAGTTTTCAATCTATAATGTATTTTATATGCAATATGGATCTTATTTGATTGATCTCAATTAGTTCTCTAAGAAAAAAAATTCAGAAACTTTAAAAACACTACAAATAAAAAGTTATAATCGTTTAAAAATGGCACGGATATTCGTAGTGAGCAAACAAATTGGGACAGAGGGAGTAAAGTTTTTTGCATTGAATTAAAGATCTCGATTAGTAGTTTAATTTGGTGAAAAAGAAAACTAAAAATTATGAGCGGAAGTATTTTATTTTTTATCCGAAGGAAATTACAGAGGCAACTCAACACGTTAACCAAACAAGCCGATGATGTAAAATATTTTTGTACACAAATTTTTGAATTTTTTTCACATCGAATTAAAGATCTTGATTTAGTTAGTTAATTAGGTGCAAAAAAAAAAATCAAAATTATACGCTGAAGTACTTTATTTTTTGATCCAAAGGAAATTGAACTGATTGGGTTATAAAACTATAACAGGGTCACCCCTGTTTTTATTTAGTGCCTCTGCAGGGAATTGAGGGGTATAAAATGGGGAGGGGGATAACTCATCCACCCCCTCCCAAAACTTCTCACACCATGCATGAGGGGTGGACCCGGAATTAGTCATTCGGGTCCAAAACTTATACCCCTCCTCATACTCCATCCAATCAGGGCGTTAAACAACGGTTGAAAGAAACCATAAGATAATGGAAGACATTTTAATCAGAATTATGGCGGTAGTACCGATATGTTTTTTCGAATTCAAATTGTGAGGCTACGTAGAAACTAAACCTCAAATATCTAGGGGAGTGATTTCCACACCCCCAAATTGTTATCAACACTCCTTTTTTGTCTTCTAGGGACATTTTCATGTGTAAAAATCTCACTAAAAAACAAAAAGGGGATGTAGATAACAATTTGGGGGGTGTGAATATCAATTACCAATATCTAACATGTTTTTTCGAATTCAAACTGTGAGGCTACGTAGAAACTCAACCTCAAATATCTAACATGTTTCCTCTTCTTCTTCTTCTTCTTCTTCTTCTTCTTTCAATCATGTGGATAAGATGCAATGTTAATTTTACCAAAAAAAGATGCAATGTTAATTTTGTGCGTATTATTACCAAGGAGTAATGTTAATGTAGCACCACTGGGTGCATACCTACATCAAGGTTAACTTCTTTACCGCTCCTCCGCAATACTCCTTCCGTTCCTAAATAATGGTCCACTACGAAAAGACGTGTAATTTTTTAATCAAGAAATAGAATGTTTCCAAGCATAATTTTTTGAATTTATTGACACCAAATTAAAGAACTAAATTTTTAAAATTATGCTTGAAAGCATTTTCTTGATCCAAAAATTACACGTCTTTTCATAGTGCACCATTAATTAAGACGGATGGAGTACTTGTTTTTACAGCACCCACTTAAAAACTGCCACCTTAACAATAATTTACCAAAAAAAAAAGCAATTACTACGTACACATATAGCATAGATCTATGGTTGTTCAAGTGTCAAAAGATTTTTTGGTTTTGTCTTTCTTCATTTTTTTTATTTTTTTTATTTTTGCGTTTGACACAAAACGAACAAACGCAAAGAAAATTTGAATAAAGACAAAATCAAAAAATCCTTAAGTCAGTGGCAATGAGATTTACTTCATGACCTTCCTTCCTTCTCTAGTATCGTAGGACTTCTTCTCTGGTATCGTAGCACTACTGCCCTTGAATCAACCCTACTCAGTACCGGCCCCAAGGTTTGGTTTGTTCAAGCCTGACCCCGAGCTTGGTTGCCCACTTACTATTAAGTCGTAAAAAATAAAAAGACATACTAGTTTTTTCTTTTTTCTTTTTTAAAGGAACAAAAGCAAGGTCACATTATAATTTTAGCTTGAATTACATTGAAAAAAAATGAAAACCAAAATGTAACTCTGATTAGTTGGTTATGGTGCTTTATAATTACTATAGATTTTACCAGTATGGTCAACAAAGTTCGATAAGTGACCCATTCCATTTGAAAACTTTCCAGTTGCAAACAAAATTTTCTTAGTTGCAAACAAATCATAGGTTTTAGTGGTCAATACCCAAATAAGCAATCAATATGCTAACATTTTTGGAACGAATCCCAGAACCCAATAATTATGCGTACAGATTAAACAATAAAAATAAGCACAAACCCTACGAGGAGGAATTAGGGTTTACCTCTCATCCGTAGACACGAACGCTGATTGACTTGTTTATTTTAGAACTTGACAGACCCAATTACTGTACGCATCAAACTCTACTCGACAGTCAGGGCCGGCCCTCGGCATAAGCCGACAAGATTACAGATACCCGTTGATTCCATTAAATTACTGACAATCTCCCACTAATCAACATCTTCAAAATACCTTGAGACTTTCCACTTAACTCATTCGACATGTCGGATACAAATATCCACCTGCAGGATTTGACATAATCGAAACTTATAAGCTTACTCAAGGGGGTATCATCAATCTCTAATGGGACGTGGATTCCATCAATAATTAATATCCATATATTTCATGCATATAATGTCGTGACCCAACTCACCAAGACTATTGACCGTAAAAGAAAAAGATCTCACTTTATAATGAATCAAAGTCAACATATCCGGATTAAGAGCATAAATATTCTTAATAACTATAAAGTTCTAATTGTCTTAAAATGTCAGTACTAAAACAATTACCTTAAAGTAGTCCTGTTCAATACACACAAAATGTACTAGCACAATGAGTCGGAACTAGAATCACTCCATGTAGTCAAGACAGACCTACTAAAACATTGTACTACAATTCTACTGATGGTGTGTCAAATTTCATCTAAGATTGTGAACCAAAACTTATATTCCATAAGAACCGATGATCCGATCTTCCGTACGTAAGTCGTACTTTACACACTGGATCATTACTATGTAGAATAAAAGACACATGCATAACATACAATTATATCAAACAAACATTGCCCATAATAGATTCTCATCAAAAAAAAGATAATACTGATTAATAATTAACTAATTAAATATTAATCCGTTACATAAAAGCATGGTATAAGTTTCAAACGATCTCTCACTTAGACTCAAAACCATGTTGCCACGCATCTCACTTCCATTCTCTTTACGTGACTATCAAAAGTCTAGGCATGTAAGCCATTCAAAAAAGGATCTGCTAGGTTGTTTGCTGATGCAATCTTGGTCACAGCTACATCACCTTCTGTACGATCTCTCGAATCAGGTGATACTTATGCTTTATGTGTTTTCCCTTCTTATGAATCTTTGGCTCATTTGAGTTAGCAACTGCACCATTATTGTCACAATAGATTGAAATTGGTGACTGCACCCACTTCTAGATCCATCAAGAAGTTCTTGAGCCAAATAGCTTCCTTGGCTGCTTCAGAAGCTGCCACATACTCGGCCTCCATGGTGGAATTAGCAATACACGACTGTTTGATACTCCTCTAACTCATGGCTCCATCTCCTAGGGTAAACGCATATCTCGATGTTGACTTTTTGGAACTCTTATCTGATATAAAGTTTGACTTTGTGTACCAACAAGGCACCAGACTGTCTGACTGGTACACCAACATATAATCCTTAGTTCTTTTCAGATACTTGAGTATACATTTTATACTAGTCCAATTTTCTTGTCCGGGGTTAGACTGAAATTTGCTAACCATGCCGACAACAAAGCAAATATCAAGTCTAGTTCACAGCATAGCATACATGAGGCTTCCTATTGCTGAAGCATTAGGAACTTCCTTCATTTTCTCCATCTCCTCAGATGTCTTAAGATACTGATCCTTGGATAGATTGACTCTGTGTCTGAAATGAAGCAATCCTTTCTTGGAATCCTGCATGCTAAAACGAGCAAGGATAGCATTGATATAGGAAGCTTGAGAAGCCCAATATCCTTTGCTTGATCTCGTAAAAATTTAATCCCAAGGATGTGACCAGCTACTCCTAAATCCTTCATATCGAATTGGTTGGATAACCACCACACATTTACTGAAGACAAAACTCTCACATCGTTTCCGATGAACAAGATACCATCCACATTTAGCACTTGAAACACCACCACATTTCCGTTGTGCTTCTTGTACACACACGACTCATCCAGACATTGATCAAAACCAAAAAACTTAATTACTTGACCAAAACGGATGTTCCAAGACCTAGATGCCTGCTTAAGTCCACAAAATGGACTTCTTAAGCCTGCACAACATGTGCTTTTGATCTTTTGCTAAAGTTTTGCATCTTTATCTTGTAGTGCCTTTTTGTAGGTGCAAGGTTCGCCCTGTTGTTCTTCAGGGATCATATCACAAGATTCTCCCAACAACGTATACCGACTAGGTGAAACAATAACCCTCCCGCTACGACGAGGTACTAGTGTGTTAACAACAATTTCATGTGATGTAACCTCTTGTACTATTGGTGTTGAAGAAGTCTATGTCGGTCTATTTTCTCTCAATTCTTCTAGAACAATCTTACTACTGGGCTTGTGATCTATGACATAGTCTTCTTCTAATTATCAAGCATTGGTGCTAACAATGACCTTGGCCTTGTTCGTTTTCCTGTTTAGTTTTAGTTTTAGTTTTGATGACATCATCATTTCCCTCATTTCTCTCTCTATCTCTCTCCACTTATTACACCTGCTGACATCATCAAAACTAAACTAAACTATCTAACCAAACACAACCCTTATGATCCTTAGAACTATAGAATAGAGCAACTTTTTGTTCCTCTAGGGTACCCCACAAAAACAAACAAATATTTGTCCTTGATTCCAATTTATCTGCTTTCCCTTTCAGCACTTGTGCTGGACTACTCGAATTCTAAACATGCCATAGACTAGGTTTGCTCCTAGTCCATAGTTCTGTGTGTGCAGTTGGTACTTAGCCTAAATGATACCAAGTTAAGAATGTGCGCTATTGTTTCTAGTGCATGTCCCCAAAACATATTTGTTAAAACTGAATATAACTCATCACTGATCACACCATATCTATAAGAGTCCTTTCCTTCTTTCTGCTATACCACTACGTTATGGCATACCTATCGCAAACAACTGGGATGTAATCCCTTCTGCTGCCACTAGTTCCTAAATACTTCGAAGAGGTATTCTCCACCACGATGAGATCTTGATACATTTATCCAGAGGCTTTCCGGTTTCCGATCTATGCTTCTTGAATTTCTCAAAGCATTCGGACTTACGGTGTATCAAATAAATGTAACCATATCTTGAGTAATCATCAATAAAAGTATTGAAATACTCAAAACCACCTATATCCCGGATGTTCATAGGTACACACAGATCAGAGTGAACCAATTTCAACGTTTCATTGGCTCTCCCATTTTCTTAAAAAAGGGCCTCTTGGTCATTTTACTTCAAAATAGGATTCACAGACCGGAAATGCCTCCTTCTTCCTTCTGGATAGTTCGTTCAACGGTGACATGAACACATCTCTATTGTCATTCTTCCTTCTTGAAAGTTCATTCAACGAGGACATGAACATAGGCTAACCCATAAATCATGATCTAATAGACAATATGTATTACGCATTACCCATTATATCTTGCAATGCGGATTGTGCTTGGTTTTGCTATTATCCCACTCCTGTGGATTGTGCAGGGGAGTACGCACTTTCTCTTTTCATTTTTCTTTGTTTTGTTTTTGGTTCGTCGAGTTATGTAGTATGCCCTAAATTTGTATATTCGCTAAACCCATTTTACATTTCAAACTAATTTATCAACAAAAAAAAAAGGACAAAAATTGTACTTCCACCGAAAAGAAGTCGAATTCCACCAACAGGATCGCGACAAGTGGGCCCGGCGCTTCATTGCCTGTATTTTTGTTGTATCGGATATATTACCATTAAATTTACTAGTTTGCCCCTCCCGTGCACGCATGGAGTCTCGTACTCGTTAATATTTTTTGGTTTTAACTTTGACTATACCCTATATTAGACGGTTTAATAATTTTTTTTGGATATAAGTAGTTTTTATTGTTTTTTTTTTTGTATGTTATTCACTGTATGGGTTGTTATGTGACATTTGCAAAGTTGTAGGTCTGTTGTGTAATTGCCAAAGAAAACGCTGCTTCACTTGGTTTGTTTTTAGTGGGAGATAAAACTTATTATTAAATTGCGTTCTTATTTTGTGTTATTAATATTATTTTTAAACTGTTTTTTATTTTTGTAATTTTTTCCCCCTTTGGGAGATTACTGCGTATTGAACATTTTTACATTATTTGAATTAAACTTGAAATGCATTATAGATAGTGATGATCACATTCAAGTACAAAAGTATTTTAAATTCTCAAAATATGCATTGTAGCATAAGTAATGCATGCTTTCTTGTCTTCCCGATCTTTTAGGCAGACCAAGTTGCTTCATTAATTCTCTCTGGCAGCAGTCTCATGCGTTGATTCTAGGCTCTATAAATTTCCATCAACACTATCCAAATGAGGGTGAAGATGAAGAACCCGTGTGACATGATTCTTGGATCATCGACGAGTCCATTCCCTGAAGTATCTAGATATGTTAAAATACCTCCAGAGAGTATTAAGACGAGAGACACAAAGATTAACCAGAATTGTGAGCATGTGAGTGAGTGAGTGAAATTTGTTTTTGTACGATTTGAGAGGCAAAGGAATACACAACAGGACTTATGTGAATTATTTTTTTGTGAGGTTCTTGAGTACCATCCTCGGTTGCTCAAGGACTACATGAAAAGACTAATTTTCTTTATCCAAGGTTTATATTTCAGCTACTCTGCACCTTAAAATGTCTTTCCCTCTTTTATACCGATTTTTTTCTTCTCCTAATTTTTCTGTGTTTCATGTATAGTATTTGTCTATTCAGGCATATCTTTGTCTCTTCTTTTATACAAATGCATTCTAGACTGACAAAATTGACCAAGCATGGTTTTTTTTTTTTCTTTTTCTTTTTTTTCAAAGAAAGATGATCTTGGAAGATCATTGGTCCACTTGTATATCTTAACTTGTTATGAGAAGACAAGAACTTACCAATATTAAAGCACACATCACTTAGTGGATGGATCAAATGTTCACAAGTGTTCTTTAACGCATTAATTGGACAGTCCTCCACAGGAGATTGATTGATATTGTTATGTGCAGGATTTCTTCAAAGGCTACCATTGACCCAACCGGGGTCTCATTGGTATTATTCTGGGACAGATACGCTGCTTGAGCTTAACGTTTTCAAATTCATATGTTCAATCCATTTTTGGAATGGGAAACAATGAAAAAGTTGAACTAACATGTATGATTTACTCGAGCGAAACTAACAAAAGAGGAGCAAGCAACTACAAATATGCTATGAATACCCAACATCAATTGAGATCCAATATTTAATGAGAACATAACCAACTTCAGTTTCCATGAGAAAGACTAGTTTTTTGGTTTTTTTCGTTTTGTCTTTATTCAAATTTTTTGTTTTGTTGCATTTGTTAGTTTTCGGTCGATTTCTTGTGGTTTCTTGGCTTGTCTCGACGAGAGGAATCTAAAAAGTATAAAATTATTAGCCAAATTTAAAGTATTGTGAATAAAGACGAAAAATAATTCAAAAAACTGGTTTATTTTCGTTTTTTTTTCAAAAAATTATTATTTTTTACCATAATTTTATACTCTTTGGATTCGTCTCGACGAGATAAATCCAGAAACCACAAAATTTTGACGCAAAACTAACAAATGCAATTTTTTTTAATAAAGACAAAATGAAAAAAACCAAAAAACCAATTTTCTCTTTTTAGCCAAATCACCCCTAAAAAATTAGGGGGTGTTCCACTAACTTGTTTTTTGGTTTTTTGGGCTTTTAGTTGTAGATTAAATCTACAACTTGTTCCACTAAGGTATTTTTTGATTTTTTAGTTGTAGTTTATTGTAAAGGATAGTTGGCTTTTTGGGGGAGTTTTTTTGTTAGTGGAATAGAGTAGTTTTTGAGTTAAAACAAAACTACTTTTTTGGGGGAGTTTTTTGTTAGTGGAATAGAATAGATTTTGAGTTAAAACAAATCTAGTTTTTTTGTTAGTGGAACATGGCCTTAGTCAGTGGAACACCTCAGAGTCAACGAAAGGTATGGCCCACGTTGAAAAATGGGCGAACAGAGACACTGCTGAAAATAACAAAGCTAACAAAGGGCAAACTCGGGAAACAAAAAACGAACGAAAACAATCTCGACGAGTTTCCTTCTATAGGTATGGATTAGTAGCTGCTGGGAAAGTTGTGTGTGCATATCCATCCATCCATCCATCCATCCATCCGTATAGACGACTGTTCAGCCCTTTCCTAGGGTTTTCGATTTGGGATCAGTAGTTTAGCTTGTTGTTTTTGATCGCGCTCGCCCGATCCTTCTCCAGCTACATACCCACATAACTTATTTGCATCAGAATTTTTTCATTCTTCCCGCAATTGCAATCTGTAGTTTTACACATATGTACGTACATATTTACACACTCAGACGTGTAGTTGATCTGTGGGCTTCGAAGTCTATTTGAAACCCTAAAGTTCGACGTGGTTAATTCTAGAACTATTTATTTGGATCTGATCTAGACGAAGAGAGAGGGGGTGCGATGGCGGATCAAGAGGAGGAGGAATTGCGGATGGCTATGAGAATGAGTATGCAGCACGAGTCGCCGGAGCCAAAGAGGAGCAAGCCGTGGGAGAACGCTGGTTGTCCGGCCGAGTTGCCCGAGGAGGAGTCTCCCGAGGTTAAAAGCCGGAAGGTCCAGCGGGAGCTGATGGCAGCCGCGGCAGAGAGGCGGATGTTGGCCACCAGGGGATCCGTTGCAGGTCAGGTGGCCGAGAAGAGTGTTGAGAACAGTTTGGGTGATAGGGCCGAGGGGCAGAAGCATATGGGTGATCGTAAGGTGGATAAAAATCTCAAATTGGGGGAAGAACTTTCGCTGGAGGAGGCAAACCAATTGTTTCTCATGGTGTTTGGTAGCCAAGTAACAAGGGATATTCTTGCACAGTGGAGTAATCAGGGTATTAGGTACGGTGAATTTTAATCAGATTTTGTTTTTTAAGTGCTCTATGCCTTCCATTCAAGGTATTTGTTAAACTTCAATTTTTTGTGGTTGTTTGCTGTGTGATACACACAGTAGGTACATTGCGTCTCAAATCACTGGCTTTTCTGCAAACACTAGAAGGTTAAATCCTGTGGCTTCCATCATATCAAAAGAATAATCATAACCTTTCATCAGGGCCGGCCCAAGGGTTTTGAGTGCCCTAGGCCGAATCTTAGAAATTGTGGCCTAAAAGTTTTTTCCCGCGACAATCACAATATGAGAAAGCCAAAGCAGTATAAAGTTCTACTAATCACTTAGAAAAATACATTATTACTAAGACTAAGTAAGAACTAAAAAAAGATTGCATTATAACATTATTACTATTAATGATATACTAAGAGCTCGTTTGAACTCAGTTTGTTCAGTAAACGAACGAGCTCGAGCGCACATATTCAGCTCGTTTGTTCAACAAAGCCGAGCCCAATCGTGAAGTTTTTAAGGTTTTTTGATCTTCCTGCTTGAAACTTGGCTCGATCACGACCCAGATCATGTTGGTTTGTTCCATTAACGAACTAGCTCGAGCTAAGAATTTTGACTCGTCTACAATATGAGCCCGAACTCGCGAGCTGGCTAGCAATTCCAAATATTTTCATTAATACTAAAGAGAGGAGAAACCTCTTTGAACTTCAGAATTTTCAATGTGGGACAAATTTTACTCACGCCTAAATGAAGTCCTCCGTTTTCCTTATGAAGTCCCTCTTTTCTTCTTGTCCCACATCGGTTCCTCAACAGAAATGAGAAGGTAGAATGCCTTTATAAGGTGAGAGCTACCCGGCCCTTGTTCTTTATACGTGCGTAAAAGCTTGATTGGTGAAATGTAAGTGGGCTGGGCCTAACATTAGACTCCTGCTCAAGCCCAATACTAAAATGTATTAGACTCCTACTCAAGCCCAATACTAAAATGTATTAGACTCCTACTCAAGCCCAATACTAAAATGTATTAGACTCCTACTCAAGCCCAATACTAAAATGTATGGGAGTGCCCTAAATTTTGGAGTTTTATTGGATGTCCTAGGCCCAGGCCTTGTGGGCCTGGGCCGGCCCTGCCTTTCATGTGGATGAGAAGTAAAGCTTCCATACCTTCTTAATTCCATTTAACTTCATGGACAATTATAAGTAATTTACCGACATACTGCCAGACACTACCAAACCAAACTATGCCTTGTGTCCTAAGAGCATCTCCAGCACCAGACACTACCAAACCAAACTATGCCTTGTGTCCTAAACTTAGTTGCAGGAACCGTCTACCTTGCAGACGCTCCTCCCCGAGAAACACGATTCCGCATTTCTCGCTCGAAAACGCGATGGGAGCGCGATCCCAATGAGACGGAAACGCGATCCTAAGGAAGATGGGAGCTTATCTGTGATTTCCGGTCGCCGCCGTCGTTACTCGTTACTTGCAGCCGCCGTCTTCTGTGCCTTCCAGTCTCCGTCGTCAGTTCCTTCCAGCCGCCGTCGTCAGTTCCTTCCGGTGTGAAAGAGAAGTGGAAGACGAAGACGAGAGGAGGATGTGGGCTGTATCTATCGCCGTTGCGATGTGTCTGGGAAAGACAATTGAAGACGAAGGAAAGAAAAAGACGAAGACCAGAGCCAGATCGAAATATTAAAAGCTGTATCTATCCTATAGTGATATTGAATCTGGGAGGTGTGTAATTCTCTCATTCTTACACGTGTAAGGCCAGATGGGAATGTGCAACTGTAATTTTACAATTCAAGACCAACTCTTCATTTTCCACCTAATTTTTCCTCCTCTTTATGGGTATGTGTGCGGCTCGGGAACAATGAAAAATGAGCCCTGTTTTACTCCTCTTTTTTTTTCACCTTTTTTATAAAATGAATAAGAGTGAAACAAATGGAAAAAAAGGGAATTACATAAATGAATTTTGGTAGTAGTTGGGAAGGCCATAATGAACTAAGTTAAGTTGTCTGTTGTAAAAAATTACCAAAATCAAATTTTTTCTGTATACTCAACATAGTAATATGTATGTCTATTTGGGTTAAGTATTGCCTCTTCTATTAATTTTTTCTGTATACTCGAAATGAGAGAGGTTCTGTTATGTTTTAGTGATTGTCTTTTCTCTTGTCAAGTGTGGTTTTGTTATCTCTTTTTTGATGTGTAAGGATGAGTGGGTTGATTCTAGAAATTTCAATTCTTAGAGAACAATGTGATGTGGCATGTGCTAAGTGTGATCCTTAAATGAGAATATGCATTGTTATGTTTTGAAAGCTATGTGGTAGTATAATGATACATAGTCTTGGCATTTTTTTTTTTTAAATTATTTTTATTTTTATTATTAAAGTAGAAATATTTAATTAACAAAACATACATAAACGCTCCTCCCGGCGCTCCCAAAGATAGGAGCTTCAAATTTATCCGCTCCCCCGTCCCCGCCTCCGCTCCCGCTCCCGCCCCCGCCCCCGCCCCCGCTTCGTGCAACTTAGGTCCTAAGAGCATCTCCAACAAAGGTAACAAATTCCGTAACTAAGAAATTTGAAGGCTTAGTTGAGTTTTAGGTTCTCCAACAGAGAATTCAAATGCTTGCTCACCCTTAAATTTTTTTTTTTTAATCCTCTCAAATTTAAAGTTGGTGGGTATCTATTTTGTTAGAACTTGTCTCACATTGGTTAATTATAACCTCAAAAAACTAGTATACGAGTCTGGGCAACCTCTCCAACCATTGCCATTTGGTTTTGTGTTGGATGTTTTACAGCTACTGAGCCAAGCTTTCTGAGGAATTTGGACAAGACACTCTTGATTGATTATCCCGTTTCTTGTGCCTTCAGAGCGCATTGTTTAGTTGTTCGTTGTGTTCCCTATGTTCTTGATCCGTTGATTATCTCTCCATGTGCTCGGGTCAAGGGGCGGGAGTGTTGGAACTTGTCCCACATTGGTTAATTATAACATCCAAAACTACTGTATGAGCCTAGGTGTTACACTGTTTATACTCTTTTTTTCGGCTACTTTTTGTTCGTTACCATGGTCTTTTTTTTGTTCCCAAAAGTACTGCACCTAGTTGTCAGTTGCAGGGTCGGGGTAAATAGCGTTCTCACACAGGAGCGCACATTTGCGCTTCAGAGGAATATTCGTCATTTTTTACTTGAGTGCGACTTCATCTAGATAAGAGCAAGATCCTAAAGAATATGAGGGTGGGTCCTTAGCGATTTGGGATTTGGATTTTGGGTCGTGGTCGTGGAAGATGTTTTGGAGAAAAGAGAAGTGTTTTAGGGTGTTTACCCTAATACACATGATTATTCATTTATATATAGCGTGAGTTCAAGATACATAAAGACTCAAATACCCTCACTTACTAATACTCTGTCAAATAACTCCTAACACTCCACTTCAATCTAGAGAATAAATATCAATAAGTCCCAGCTTGTTACACAATAGCTTGAACAAAGGTTTAGTAAACATGTCAAGCTAGACACAAAGGGAGTAGCAATCATGGCAACACTCAACTTCTCTCGAACAAGATGATAGTCAACTTTAATATGCTTAGTCCTCTCTTGGAAAACTGGATTAGATGCAATGTGCATTGCTGCTTGATTATCACAAACAGATTTATCGGCAACTACACATTGAATCCTATCTCCTCAAGAAAAGAACGCACCTACACAAACGTACATGTAGTATGAGCCATGGCTTGGTACTCTGCATCTGCACTACATCAAGCAACAACGGTCTGATCCATACTTTTCCAATTGACAAGATCTCCACCCAAAAAGACAATATCCTGTATTGGGTTGCCTATCAAATGGTGACCCTGCCCAATTGGAATCAGTAAATGCCTAAATATGCAAGTGTCCACTTGCTCGGTAAAACAGACCACGTCCCGGATGAGCTTTAATACTCAACAACTCGCTTCCCAATGTGGAAGACGAGGTGCAGACATAAATTGACTTACCATACTAACTGCAAATGGGGTGTCAGGATGTGTAATGGCAACATAGTTCAACTTACCAACCAATCGACGATAGATTAGGGAGTAATTCCCCCAGTCAACACACAATTTAACATTGGGATCCATAGGAGTCTCAATAGTCTTACTCCCCAACAAGCCAGTCTCCTGCATAATATCCAACGCATACGTCCTCTGCGATAAATTAATACCATCTTTAGATCGCGCCACGTCAATGCCTAAGAAATATCGTAATTGTCCCAAGTCCTTGGTATGAAACTGCTGATGTAGGAAGTTTTTCAATTCATCAATGTCTTTCTGATCATCATGGGTAATAATTATGTCATCACATAGGAGATAAATAATACTTTCCTCTGCCTAATGTGAGAGAGGATACAGAATGATCCGACTCATTACGACTCATGCTAAATCTCAAAACAGCATCATTGAACTTGCCAAATTAAACTTTAGGAGATTGCTTAAGAGTTAGACCATACAACGATTTACGAAGGTGGCACCCTTGATTACACTCCCCCTGAGCAAAAAACCCAGTTGGTTGCTCCACTAATACCTCCTCTTGGATATTGCCATGCAAAAAAGCATTTTGACATCTAACTGTAATAATGGCCAATCGAGATTAGCAGCAAGAGAGATAAGAAGACGAACAAAACCATGCTTGGCAACAGGAGAGAGAGTCTCAGCATAATCAACACCTATGTCTGAGTATAACCTTTAGCATCAGGGTGAGCTTTGTAGCGCTCAACAGAACCATAATGATGGTATTTAACAGTGAACACCATCGACATCCAACAATGATTTTTCCAGATGGAAGAGATACCAACTACCGAGTGCCATTTTGGTTAAGGGCAAACATTTCATCCTCCATAGCTGTCCGCCACTCATAAATAGACGAGGCCTCCTGGACAGTGTGAGGAACAAACACGAACGAAACATAAGTTGCAAATGCACGAAGGGAAGGAGTCTAGTGATCATAAGAAACATAATGAGCAATGGGATGAGAAGTACAAGCACGAGTTCCTTTACGAAGAGGCGCAATAGGAAGAGTCCGGAGAGGGCTCTGGATTTTGCAACGAGGTTGATGATGTGGGCGGGGGCTGAGGTGGGGTAGATGGAACTTTAGACCGACGAGCATATACCTTCAATTGTGTTGTAGGCGGAGAGGGAACCGACGTGGGTATATGTTGAGATGGATCCATCGGGGAAGAATTCTGGAAAAAGGGTAAGGACTCATTGAAGGTGACATTAGCACACACAAACTCACGACAGTGAGAAGGAGAGTAACACTTATACCCCTTTTGGGTTCGAGAATACCCAAGAAATACACATTTAAAGGATCGTGGATCAAGTTTATCCCGCCCGGGATCAAGAGCATAGACATAGTATGTGCAACCAGACACCTTAGGAGGAAAAGAATATAGGGACGGCCAGATAACAAGACATTATGTGGGATCTGCTCCTCTAGGACTGTAGAAGGCATACGGTTGATAAGGTACCTTGCAGTAAAAACGTCACTCTAAAAAGATTTAGGAACTTGGTGTTAAAATAAGAAGGCACGGGTGACATCTAACATATGGCACAACTTGTGTTCGGCAACCCTGTTCTGTTGGGAAGTTCAAGCACAAGAAGACTAATGAATAATACCATGGTCCTCAAGAAAAACGGACAAAACATTACGAAAATATTCTGCAGCCTTATCGGAACAAAAAACACGAATAGTGACATCAAACTGAGTTTTTATTTCCTTATAAAATGATTTTAAAATGTCATAGTAATCATCTACAAAAGTAACAAAGAAATGAAAACCTGAGCGTGACGAAACATGCATAGGACCCCAAATAGAATGAACGACCCTCTACTCTAGGGGAAAAGGAAACACAGCGATGCTTACTGAATTGACAGACCTTACAAGGTAAAACAGACACGATTACAAGAGGGAACCATCTGATTGAGATTCTAGAGAGACGGATGACCAAGACGGCAATGATGCTGGTACGGGGAAACAAAGGACGCTCGCCACTGACAAAGTAATATAGACCACCAAGCTTAGTAACCCATCAATCTTTCTCCCTGTTCTGAGATCCCGAAATACACAATAACCAAGAAAGAATGTGACAGCAATTTAAGGATTTAGTGAGCTTACTGATAAACATAAGACTACGACTGCATGGCAAGCGAGGAACGTGTAAAACAGAATCTAATGAAAGCGAGGAATTTAACAGAACCCAAACCTTAGTTACAGGAACCTTTTAAAATGGGTGCGCTCCCACGACGGGAGCTCGAATCGGCGCTCCCAAGATGGGAGCTTGACGGGAGCTCGCTCCCCTCGAGATGGGAACTCGCTCCCCTCGAGATGGGAACTCGCTCCCCTCGAGATGGGAACTCGCTCCTAACTAGGATGGAAGCTTAAAGGGCCATTAAAGCAATTACTCTCGTACTTTTAGGGGTGTGGAAATAAGAATATGAAAATCACGAGTCAAGAAGTTTTGCAAATTGAAAATATCTAGCTTCCAAATTTTTTTCCCTTTAAGATAGGGAAAATTCTCAATAAGTATCATTTTTCCTTCAATGGTTAAGTATTTAAATATATTTTATACACATATTTAAATATGATCTATACACGCTCTTTAGGCGCTCCCAACCTTGGGAACTTCTAGGTGCCTCCGCTCCCCCGCACCCGTTCCCGCTCCCGTCCCCGCATCCGCTCCCACTTCGTGCAACTAAGACCCAAACTGGCTATGCTAGGTAGAATCTAAGGTGACATAGGCAGACTTCCCCATAGAACGAGAACCAGACAAGACGGTGGTAGTGCCAAGTCATATGATCAAAGGCACCAGAATCAATGACCTAGGGAGAATGAGAAGCAAGGCCAACAAACGTAGAACCTGTTTGAGCAAACGTAACAATGGATGAAGATAGCATATGACATGTTTGCGTAGAAGTGAGGTTATTGTATTTATCCTCTAGAATAGTAAGCACATGCAGAGTGCTAGATGACCCAGTCAACGGTATCCCATCATCCTCATATACAGTAGCTTGATGTGCAAAGGGCGGCCATGAAGTTCCCAACAATAGTCAACTGTATGATTATCTCCATCGCAATAAGTACAATATCAAGGAACATGACTACAACCACGACTAGCAACCCCTTGCGTACGACCATGCCCTGAATCACAACCAAAAACACCAAAACCATGGCCTCCTCGGTCAGAATCATGGCTAGAACTTCCATGGCCTCCTCTCCGACCCACGACCACCATGGCCAAAACAATGACTGCTAGTAATAGAAGTAGCTCAAGCAGATCGATCAGGAGGCAGCAGAGGAGCCGTACCAGCATCAGACATAGAAGACGGTTAGCAAATGAGAGCGAATATGATCATAAGACTTGGGCAAACCATTTAAGAAGCGAGTCACATTTAGGGACTCACATTGGCAGCGCATAACCTGAATATCTGTAGAGAGAGGTTGGCAAATGTTGAGCTCCTCACAAACATGACTGAATGTTGAGCTCCTTACAAACATGACTGAATTTAGCATAATACTCCTCCAAAGAAGAGTCACTGAGGCCCAAAGAGAAATAGTCGTGAAACAAATTGAAAGTCCGACGCACATTATTAGCTCCTGAATATAACTCCCGAACTCATTGCCAAACTTGTTTGGCAGTGCCCAAAAAGACAAGTGCACTACTAATATCAGCCTCCATACTATTCCACAACTAAAGGTGAATCTGTGCATCCTCATTTTTCCAATTGCTGAGTGTCGAATCAGTAGGAGATCATCAGTAAGAAAGTATACTGTTTAGAAGAGAACAAGTTATTTCCGCCGGCGGTGGAAACAAATGTTTCCTCCAAATCAATCACAGCGGTTCGTGTGATTGTGTAGTACACAATTACATTGACTACCCAATCACACGGACCGCTGTGATTGATTTGGAGGAAACATTTGTTTCCGCCGGCGGTGGAAATAATGTTCTCTGTTTAGAACCTAGAAAATACGTCTCAACAGATTTAGCCCAAGTAGCATAATTCCTTTCATTCAAATGAATAGCAGTAATTGACATCATGTTAGGAGACCAATGATGTAAAAAATCAGGAGGAGCACTGGAAATAGAGCTAGTCACAACTAGACGCCATCTCACAGAAGAACCAACAAGAATTGTCACTGCTCAAATCAACAAACCTCGAGCAACCAAACAAACTAATAACCAACCATATTATAGTACTTTTGCCTCAACATACCAACACTAGGAACAGGACTCGGCTTCAGAAGCGACAAAGCCACCAAACTAGCCATTAACTAGCCAACACCAGAGCAGCAACAGAAGAGAAAATAACAAAGTACAATCTGTACTTACCTCATCCAATAAATGGACCCCAAGAATACACAATACACTGTTAAAATGAACCAAATGAAGCCGCTGATTGAAGAACCAGGTTCGAAACTTTCGATTCGATTTAGGGCAATTTGAATGTGATTTTGGGTTTGTATGACGATTTGGACTGTCGATTTAGGGTTTGGAGGAAATCAATCAGTCACAATTTGGGGTCTCGAGGTGCGATTTGGGGTTTTAAGGTGTGTACAAAGTGTGATTTAGCTTTTCGAGTGATGATTGGAGTTTTGAAGGCTCGATATTTGGTTAGTTATGGTCCTCAATGGTATATTGGGTGGTAATAGTCGACGGTGTTGGGTTGTATAGCAGTGGTGATGAGCGGCTGTATTAGGGTGGCTGGGGTGGTAGTGTGGTTCTGATACCATGTTGTTTGGGAGAAAAGAGGTGTTTTAGGGTGTTAAGTTAACCCTAATATACATGTTTATTCATTTATATATAGTGTGAGTACAAGATACATCAAGAGTCAAATACCCTCACTAATACTCTATCAACTAACTCCTAATAGAAGACCCTGGTGTCTTTGGCAACACGGTTTCCATTAAAGACAAGCACGGCAACACGTGATTGAATGAGAATAAGTGGAGAGAGCTATTTGCGTTCTCCATTGTACTCGATAATGTTGATATGTGTGTGTGATATTTGTGGGCTGGTATTGCTGTTTCTTTTATATTGGGGGTGAACTTTTCTTTTTTCTCAAGACTGCTGTAGATGAAATTATTGCTATGTTTATTATAAATTGGGCTACTGCAGATTCAAACAATGACAGCCCAGTAAGGTTTTACTCAACCATGTCGAATAAATTCATGAGCCGACATGTGCATCCTCTTTTTCTGAGATTCTTTGGGTCTTTATGCATTGTAAAAGAGTTTCAAACCCACTCTTCTTATTGGAGAAGTCTTACACAGTTGTTAATGCAGTTATTACTGCAAAAGTGACAAATTTTGAAGTACATTTTTCTTCTAAAAGTATGACCATCACGGCTTTCTGAGGGACATCTTTGTAATTTTTTTTGTTTTCATTTGTTTTTATGGATTTTATGCGTACGCTCCTTTGGGTGCTCCTTACATTTTGTTCTTTACTTCTTAAAAGTAGTGATCTTCCAAATGGCTGATTTAGATATGATTCTAAACAATTGCGTTTAAGAAAACAAAAGGTTAAATGTAATGAAACTTGCTTTCCCTTTTTAATCCTGTATATAACCTTGAGGATTGAATTGTAACTCCAAATGACAATTCATAATAAAAGTTAAATGTAACTCTAAGCCACATGCCCACATGCAAATTTTCCAATACAGAAATAATAAAAAGATTAAAAATTCTATGATCCATTCGAGTGCAACATGCTAACTCACCCTTCAAAATATATGGAAAGGTAGTAACATATAATTTTGACTCTAATTTTCGTAACTTTTCTGGAAATACTGTAACGATGCCTATCTATATTACCCGGTAAACAAAAATGTGTTTATAACATGCATCTGAACTGATATTTAGCTTTTGGAGGCATACTATATTATCTACGGTTTAAGTTTAGGGAGGTTTGATAATTGGATACTGCACCTGCGTTGATGCCCTAGTCCATGTATCATCTGGTATTGATGTTTGAGGATGTACAATTAGGCCTCGTTTGATTCGCGGACTAAAACAGGCAGGATTGATAGTCCTGGGATTAGTAGTCCTAGACTATTTTTTCCGGGACTAATTTAGTCCTGAATCCTACACAATCCCATGTTGATTCGTGCAGGATTAATATAGGGTTATCTTTTAGTTAGGCCTATCCCATGTGAGATTAAATTCTTGTAAAAATAAATAAACTTTCCAAACATGAATTCTTCACAGATTTTCCATTACAGGTCATTCAAGGTCAAACATGAATCCTGATACTTCCAGCAAAGCCTCACAAATCAGAGTCGGCAATATATCCTCCACCACTGCTTGATACTTCCATACCCCAGGGACCACCAGATCATCAAACATCTATGAGCATCTACCACCAAATTCCTTCATCATAAAGATTTCATATTTTCAGCAAGTAAAAACATATCTGAAGGGGAAGAAGAGAACATAATAATTGTCTGTATCACCAATGCAAAGACGAGATGGAATCCCACAACAAACAGATCTGTAAAAAAATATGGAGCAAAAGGGGAAAAATCGAAGAACATAAGTTAGGGTTTCATAGGTAGGTGAAATCCATGGAAAAAGTACTTGAAAATGGAGAAATCGTAATATCTTGAACAAACTCGCGAAGTTCCTCCGTCAATGGAGCTGCTCGCACTTGGCGATGGAGTCGCCGGTTTAGAGAGAGAGAGAGAGAGAGAGAGAGAGAGAGAGAGAGAGAGAGAGAGCAGGTGAAGCAATTGGGTTATATCAGTAGCATTTTTGAGAGAGAGAGAGAGAGAGAGAGAGAGGAGCAGGTGAAGCAATTGGGTTATATCAGTGGCATTTTTGCTCTTTCCCTTCCGTGTTTTTTTATCCAGGACTGTAGGGACTAAATTAGTCCTGGCATTAGTAATCTCAGATGATTTTTGGGAACCAAATGCAGGATTATGCGGGATTAGATCTGTGTTATCCCATCCCAACCTCCTAATCCTCGAATCAAACGAGGCCGTAGAAAACTAATATGCTGTCAGCTGTTTTAATAAGACTCTGCATGCCCTCAAATTTTTTAGTGCGATCTCGAAGAGCTCGGGGCAGTCCTTGCATGATTAATAGCTGGATTATATATTCTGTTCCAGATATGCAGTGGTTTCTTTGAAGAGTGTACACCGTCATGGTGACAATTGCAGTTTTGTTTGCTTTGATGGCTTTAAAACTGAATTTTAGGACATCAATATTAAAAAAAGAAGTTCAAAGTGAATTTATGTATCCCATTTGGCAACTCAGGTGGAAGTTTGGTACCCTTTGAGTTTTTTGGAAGTATAATCACTTGAGTTCGAGTTGTCCAATCGGTTGGGGTGGTGATTCTAAAAAACAGAAGGAAAAATTGCGGATTGTTTAGCTGATAAGAAAATCCTTCTATGAAACTTACTAATGGCACTAGAACCCTCCATAGGCGGCATTTTGTTTCCACTTGTGTACAACTTATTGAACTTAAAGCTTTAATTCACATGCTTAAGCTGTTGTACTTACAAAGGTCCTTGGTTGTCCTTTCATGGTTTTAAGCTTAAAAAGCATAAAATAAGCTAGAAATGACGATCATTTTGAAAGCTAGGCTTTTAGATACTTAATTTAGCTAAAATCAATTATTTCTCTCGAGTGGACACGAACAGTACAACTGCCGAGCATTCATAAGACTGCGCCACTTCCAAAGTCATATATCCTGTCCCTTGTGAATGGAAGTTCTTTGAGGTCATATTCGTTCGCAGCGCAACACTTTAAATTTAACTGATGAGTTGGAGAACCAAGTAGTATTTTTAGATGATTTTTGCAAGCCAAATTTAATCTAATTCAGTGATATAATGCTAAATACTTCTGCACATCCAAAATATGTGCTTCCCATTATTGCTATATCAATAATGAAGCGTGTTTATCCTCTAGGCAGTTAGCTATTTGTTTAGTATGTCGACATGTACAACATTCATATTCTTACTTTCGTTTGTTCATCAGCAAGAGACATCATCATTCTCTTTATGTTGATTCTGGATTGTTATTTTTTTTCCCCTACAATGAGCAATAAATATTAGTGCGTAGTTATACCTGTACTTGCTAATACTATGGAAAAATTTCCTATAGGTTTAGCTCTGATCCAGAAACATCCATGGGCCTGGTGCAGCATGAAGGTGGGCCTTGTGGTGTATTAGCAGCCATACAAGTAATGCCTTGATCTCTCGATTTACCTCCGCAAGTCTGAAATTAGAGTGTAATTGTACAACGCATGTGCTAATTTGTATGCTGCCTTCTGATGTATTGAATTTTATGGTATCTTTGTTGTGTGTCCTATAGGCATAGTTTGTTCGTTGAGCAGCGTAACTTATACATTGTTGGGGCCCGTTTCCTAACAGCTTGAGCTTTTGGGAGAGTTGGTAACTAACATGGTATCACAGCTCTGGTTGCGAGAGGTCTTGTGTTCAAGTCTCTCCTGTTGCATTTGTTCCCCATGTGCATTTTACTTCTCCCCTTTGTATTTTGTTTCTCTCTATCCATGAAAATTTGCATCTCCACGCGCAAGACAGGGTTGTACGTAAGGGAGAGTGTTAGATAGCTTGATATACATTGTTGGGCTTTTGGGATAGCTAGCAACTTAACAAAGCTTACCAAAAATTTGATTGAGTTATGCTTAAAACTTAAATTTGGAATGATTGATTTTGAGATTTTGTAATGTCTAAGGTTCAAACTGAATTTCGACATTATTTAAATGCAAATTACTAGAGGTGAATTGGTCTTTGAAAAAGTATTGCGTTTAAAATGATTATTATAAGTTTGATTTTCAACCCTAATTCGTCTTGAAAAGGTTAGTCGAATTTATTGAATTTTATGAATTGTATATCGATACACAATTCTCTACTTGTGCCCGCGCAATTATTAATCTAGAATATAGTCTTGTGATGTGTTTTGCAAGGGATGAGATGGTTTTCTATGATTGGATGTGAAATTCTATAATTTTGTTAGTCTTCTTTTTCATCGTTGCCTTGTTTTGATCTCACTTTACAGTTTAATTAGTTGTGGACAGTAAGGTTTCGTACACTCTGCAGAAAATCCATAGATGTTCCTCTTCATTTAAGTTCATACATCAATTGCGTCTGACCCCAAGACTCATTCCCACAACTAATTCCGCATGTGTATTGGAAGTTGGAACCTCTAGCCAGGCAGGTCCTCCAAGGGGACCACGGCAGAGAAAAGGGTTGATCTTATTTAAACTCCTCTTGGTTATAATATTTTGCAGGATGAAACAAAGGGCCATTTTGACCCACTGTAGTATTTGTTGAGTTCCTTCATCTCTTAAATTTCTAGCTTCCTGTAGTGTTAGTTTGTGATTTTGACATGGAGTTTTTGGGCTGGGCCCTTACTTCATTCTAGTTAAGTTAGTAGATGGCATCTTGTGGATTGTAAGTGAAAATAAAAGTAGGGCGGTATAGCTGTAACCTTTTGTTTCTTTATATCCACCCTTCTGTAGTCCTCTTGATCAACATGATGCTGTTAATGGTGTAGGCCCTTAGTAACTCCTTAATCACTGTTGATTTAGTGCATTCCCTCTCTTAATTTTTACTGGTTCAAATTGTATCAAATCCTGTATTTGTTTTTTCTGCTAACAAACCGCCAAGAATTCTTCTTAGTAAACTAATTAAAGCTGTAATTTTAAGTTGTAATGAAGTTCTAAACAGCGCCTTCCTTTATGACTCCATATCATGGCCATCTCACTAAGAGGTTGACTCCATTCGCTCAGTAATATGTTCTCTTATTAGCAGTAACTCAAGTGTTATATACTGTGCAGGACGGGACGCATTCTACGGAAGTTATAGATAATCAGTTTTATTGTTGTTTGTTCATATTGATACAATATAAGTTTTAATCACATGTTGATGTTTCTTCCATGTTATAGTAGTTTTATCCGGCATGATGGTGATAGTTTATGTTTCTACATTTCTAGTCTTGTGATTTTCATGGTGGAGATGTAATGTGAAATCTGCGCTATACCGATTAGGTAAATTATTCCAATATAACTTCATGGATGCGGTTATTTTACTTCTTTCTGACGCAATCAATTAACAGGTGACAATTATTCCAATATAACTTCATGGATGCAATTATTTTACTTCTTTCTGATGCAGTCAATGGACAGCTGACGCTTTCTTCATTCTTTTTTATATATCTAATGAAACAAACAAACAACATGTACTTCTCTACTCGGCGGTTTTTAGTTAATATGCTTTTTGATGTGCAGAATATGCTTTTTGATGTGCAGGCGATTGTTCTCAAATACATGATCTTTCTCCCGGAGGAATTAGGTATACCACCAACAACTATGCCGCAGAACTCGGTTCCAAGGAGATCTTGTAGAAGTGAAAATGTTGCACCTGATGATCTTTTTGATTCTCTTACTGAAGATAGAAAGTCAAGGTGATTTAATGTTTGCATCTTATCTGCCCAAATCATACATTATGATGTAGTACAGAATTTAAGAGGGTTAAGAATGATCTAAAGACAAAGAAAAGGGACTGTTTTGGGTCGTGTACAGTGACCGTGAATAGTGAACGGGAAGAGAAGAAGAAGGATTTAAGAAGATAGATCTAGCCCTTACACACCAAAGGCATCACACCAAAGAATGGGATTGCATCACGCAATCTTAAAGCATAAAGCTGCATAAATTTTCATAGATTTAATCATTATTCAAGCTCTTGAAGTACATCAACTTATAGACTCCATAACATGTGTGAACTCAATAACTATTCCTATTTCCAAACACAATAACTACTCCTATTTCCAAGAAGTTCAGGTAGGCATAAAGGAACCTAATAGTTGGATGGTCACAAAGCCTTTAAATGTTCTAGAAGATCAATGAGATGAAAAGTCACAAAGCGTTTAAACTAGTGCAGGCCTAATCAATATCGCAAGTGGACTTATGTCATCCAACATGTACCAAATTAAGGCTTGGGCCTTAGAACCATCTTATCCGCGCCTTTTATACACTTGTAATGGGTGCTGCCATTTCCCATCAATTCTACCCGACTTGAAAGAGCTCAACCCCGGCGAGTTAGCTAAGAAAAACTCAAAAAATGGTACCTAGTGCACAAAAATTGACTCCCTAAAATCCTAGGTGGCACCCTAACTACCTAAAGTGCCCTAAGTGACTACCTAAATTTGGGGAGAGACTTAAGGATAGAGAAAGAGGAGAGAGATAGAGACAGAAGGGAAGGAGGAGAGAGAAAGAGGAGAGAGAGAATAACTTTAAGGAGAGAGAGAGGAGAGAGAAAGGAAAGACTTAAAGTTAATGAACATTTTTAGGGAGCCCCATTAAAGTGCATTTCTCCTTAGCTAGCTAGCTAAGTTCTTAGCACACAAAATAGGGTCCCACATGTGCTTAGGTGTACACTTTAGCAAACATTTTTTAGGTAGTGCACTAGAGATGCTCTTACTCCTCCAAGTAATTACATTCCCTACAAGGAAGGTACTAGCCAAAAATATCGCCGATCATCAACAGAACCAGCCCCGTCTGCATCAGTGACAGCTTCCAATCTCAAGTTAGAGAACAAAATTTCTTTACCTGGGATAGATTTTTGATATCTCAAGATACGATAAACTACATCGAGATGCAAAGTACGAGGTTCATGCATAAACTGACTGACAACCCCCAGCATAGTAAATATCTAGTCTAGTGTTGGGATGTAAGTTAGCGGACTCTCCCATTGAGGCCAATCATCATCTTGGCATGAAGTACACAGTTTTCACGGGTTGGCGACTTTTTATCATCCATTTATTAAGAATTTCACCACGGTAATGGCACCTATCATGAACTTTTTATCGTCGATTTATTAAGAATTTCAGCAAGGTTGCAACAAAGGCTTTCGAAGACATAAAGAGAATGATGACTGAGGCTCTTGTTCTAAGCCTTCCTGACTTCTCAAAAGTGTTTGAAGTAGCGTGCGATGCATCACATGTTGGGATTGGAGGGGTGCTTAGCCAAGAACTGCACCCGGTTGCTTATTTTAGTGAGAAGCTCAATGAGGCCAAGCAAAAGTATTTTAACTATGACAACGAAACTTATGCAGTTGTTCAAGCACTTCGTTATTGATGTCACTATCTGGTCTTTAACGAGTTTGTATTGTTTTCTGACCATTAAGCACTCAAATGCATCAACTTTCAAAAGAAGCTAAATCATCGTCATGGTAAATGGGTTTCATTTCTGCAAGAATATTCTTTTGTTATCAAGCATAAGGCTGATTCTGAGAATAAGGTAGCTGATGCACTTGGCCGAGTGGTGTATCTTCTTTCTTCCAAGGCTATTCAAGTGGTGGGTTTCGATTTGCTCGAAAGAGACTATCCTTCTTGCAAGGATTTTCAACATTATGTATGCTCAGTTATTGGTTGGACAGCATGGAGGGTGCGATGGTTTTTCCTTACATGACGGTCACCTCTTCAAGGGAACCTGACTTTGTTTACCCGATACATCTCTCCTTGAGCAAGTGGTTTGGGAATTAGATTCTGGAGGGGCAACAGGTCATTTTGGAAGAGACAAGACAATTGCAATAGCCGAAGAACTCTTTTATTGGCCAAAGCTTAAGCCTGACCTGGCCAAGGTTGTTTCGCAAATTTACCCCTAAAAAAAGGGTTGTTTCGCAATGTCGGATTTGCCAACTTTCGAAAGGGAGAAGGAAGAACACAAGTTTATACACTCCACTGCCTGTGCCCCATGAGCCATGGCAAGATTTGAGCATGTATTTCATCCTTGGATTGCCAAAAACACTTCGAGGACACGATTCTATATTCGTGGTAGTGGACTGCTTTTTAGAGATGGCACCCTTTATTGGTTGTTCAAACACATCGGATGCTGTCCATATTGCTAAGCTCTTCTTTAACGAAGTTGTTAGACTTCATGGATTAACAAAGACCATCGTCTCTAACCGTGATGCAAAGTTTGTGAGTTACTTTTGGTGCATGCTGTGGAGATTGTTGAATACAAAGCTGAAGTTTTCTTCTGCTTTTCACCTGCAAACTGATGGTTGACTGAGGTTGTTAATCCCAGCTTAGGTGGTCTTCTGTGTTGCCTTGTTAAGAATCATGTTGGTTGTTGGGATCAGCCGATCAGGTACTCCCTATGGCTGAATTTGCGTACAACAGCGTCAGAGCCCCTTTGAATTGTCACAAGTTTACTTCCTAGGAAGCCAATTGATCTGATTCCTTTACCTATCGAGGCTCACCCAAAGTGCTGAAGCTGAAGTTTTTAGTGAGCATATCCGTGATATTCATGATGATGTTCGACGAAAGATAGCCATAAGCAATGAGAGCTACAAACGGCATGCTGATTTGAGGCAGAGGTTTGCTGAATTTGATGAAGCCGACATGGTTATGGTTCGAATCAAACCTGAACAGTATCCTAAAGGGGTTTATCCATTTAAAGTACTCAAGAAAATCAGCACTAATGCAAATGTGCCTGAATTACCTGATACCATGAGCATTAGTAATGTGTTAAACATTGAAGATCTCACTCGTCATTCTGGACACGTTGAAAATTGTACTGGAGGAGACCCAATGGCATCTCTCCCACCAGCCAAACATTGAAGGATGAAATGGAAGATGTGGTTGCTCATCAAATTGTTTCGACTCGACATGGAGATTATCAAAAGTATCTCATTAAGTGGAAGGGGTGATCACTTTCAGATTGTACTTGGATTACCGATGAGGAATTTCACCGCCTCAACCCTAACATGAACGGTTCCATGCTTTTATTTAGGTACTGCACTAAAGATGCCCTAAGAATGAGTCAGTGGTAGCTAGATCCAGTGCAGAGGCCGAGTATAGAGCTATGGGCTCATTGTGTTTGCGAGCTATGGGCTTATGGCTCGAAACCTTTTTGTGCAATTTGGGATTCCTGATCGTGGTCCTATGAGGCTCTACTTTGATAATAAGGCTGTCATAAATATTGCTTACAATCCTGCCCAACATGTTCGAACAAAGCATATAGAAATTGACAGACATTTCATAAAGGAGAAGCTGAGCAACAGTTTGATATGCATGCCTTTTGTGAGAATGAAGACCAATTGGCAGATGTATTTACAAAGGGTCTTAGTAGTAAAAGTTTTCACCCTATTGTGTTCACGTTGGACTTAGAGAGTTTTGTTTTAAAACTGCCTTGGTTTTTGTGTTCACACATTTTTATGTGATATATTGTGAGAGGATGACCTGTCTTGGCTTTTGGGAAAAACTAGTTTTTGAAAAAAACTAGGTAGTGGAACACCCCCTTAATAGACATCTTTGCACCAACTTGAGGGGGAGTGTTAAGTTGGGGGTTCAATTGTTATGTATATTGTTAACTAGGGGTAGTTTAGTCTTTTTTCTTTTGTCCATATATGTACTTGCGAGATGCCTTCCAAAGATCCCATAATATATATATATTGGATCTTTTGAGGCAATTATAGATTCTCGGAGATAATACTAATTACCAAACCAAACCAAACCGAGCCTTATGTCCCAATCAATTGGGGTCGGCTACATGAATCCTTTTTCTCCATTGAGCTCTGTCAAGTGCTGCTTCATCGCTTAAACCTAGTATACTCAAATCTTTGTGTACTACCGCATCTAATGTCAATTTGGGTCTTCCCCTCCCTTACGCGTTTCTACCCAAAGCTATCATATCCACTCTCTTAACTACTGCATCCGCTGGTCTACGGTAGACATGCACAAACCACTTTAGCCTATTTTCCCTTAACTTCTCCTATAGGTGCTACACCTACCATCTTGCGAACTGTTTCATTTCTAATCCTATCCTGTTTAGTCTTACCGCACATCCACCTTATCATTTTCATTTCCGCTACACTTATCTTGTTCACCCGCTGTCTCTTAATAGGCCAACATTCTGTCCCGTAAAGCATCGCTGGTCTTATGGCAGTTCTATATAATTTTCCTTTCAATTTTGTGGGTACCCTCTTGTCACACAGTACACCAGTGACGCTTCTCCATTTGAGCCACCCCACTTAGATCCTATGAGTCATATCATCTGCAATCTCTCCATCTTGACTAATAATAGAGCCTAAATACCTAAAATGGTCACTCTTTAGTATCTCCTGATCCTGGATCATCACTCTTTCCTCATACGCACTTCTGGTATCACTAAATTTACAGACCATATACTCAGTTTTGCTCCTACTTAACCGAAAGCCCTTAGACTCTAATGTTTTCCGCCAAATTTCTAATTTAGTATTAACACCACTACCCGTTTCATCTGCAAGGACAATATCATCTGCAAAGAACGTACACAATGGGATATCCTCCTGAATCTGCCTAGTCAATTCATCCATAACTAACACGAAAAGGTACGGGCTCAAGGCTGACCCTTGGTGCAATCCTACTGTGATGGGAAATTCACTCGTTTCCCCTGCTGGTGATCTAATGGCAGTGACGGCACCTTCATACATGTCTTTGATCACGTCAATATAGCCTCTGGTCACTCCCTTTCTCTCCAGAACCCACCATATAATGCCTCTAGACACCCTATCATAAGCCTTTTCTAGGTCTATGAAAATCATATGGAGATCCTTCTTCGTTGACCTGTGTCTTTCTACCAATCTCCTTAGTAGGTAAATAGCTTCCATAGTCGATCTCCCAGGCATGAACCCAAACTGTTTCTCCGAGGGAGCCCTAATACCTCGTATTTTACAAATGTCTTTTCTCTCTCTACTTTTTTACAATTTATTTATGAAGTTCCGAATTAGACGTGGCTACTACATTTTCTTGAGTGTCACCATCGTGTAATAACCCATATTCAATACAAGTTTCCATTCGCCCATTTGCCATGCCTCTTGTGAATCAAAATATATTCGTAGTGGCTCATCATAGACACACGCAAGTCATGCCATGAACTATACACCTTGACATCTTGGAAACCTCCACACTATGGTAGAAACTAGCTTGATTGAAGATCATGCCTAAAGGATCTACAAGCTGTCCCAATTAATCTTTTCTCCCTTTGGCAAACTTTGAACTTGTTTGTCCACCAATGCAACACAAAATTGAACATCTTGCAATGGGCAACTCGGGAGGCAACATCTCATAGCAATTCTCACCTTTTGGTTCAACCAATGTTTCACCGAATTTTGGGGCTTCAAAATCATCCCATACTCGTGAAGTTGTGCGTCATTTTCAACCTCGAGGTCACGATCATCAATCCTTATGTCATAACTTTTGTCTAAGACTTGCTCGCTCTCTTCCGAAAGCATACAAGGCTCATAGATTGAAAGAATAGTCACTTCTTGTTCTTCATGACTACCACCAATGTCCTCAAATCCTTCTTCTTCATTATTATCATCAATGGCCTCATTTGGATTCTCATCATAAATGGGAACATCTTCAACGTACCTCCAAAGTCTTCTTTTGGAGACTCATCAAAGATTGGAAAATATTCAAATCCATCTTCAAACTCTTCTTTTGGAAACTCGTTAAAGATTGGAACATTATCAATACTCATACTCTGTTCTCACATGTTTTTTCACCAACTTCCAACTAGAGAATTGATTCTCCCAACTTAAAGCATTCGAATATTGCACTTGGTGATGGATTTCTAACCGCCAAAGTGCCAATCAAAGGTTGTTTTTCCATTGGGATAGCCCCTGAGGACTTACTCTTATCAAAACTAGTCAAGAAATCGGCATTTGAGTGTCTATGGAAATGCAAGAATTGCTCTTTGAGCTTCTTCACCTTATCCCAATCTTTAATCTTTTCGTTGCCTCTCTTTTGTCGACTAACCTTGAGTTGTTCAATCCGAAGCTCTTTTCTAAGACAACTAGATACCAATTTCACATTCATTTATTTGGTAACATGACAATACTCGAAAACACGCTCAATGGAGTTCAACCAATTAAGAACTCTTGTGGGCTTCCACAAATCTTGGGAAGTTCATTATTAACCAAATTCACCACTGTGTTCAAATCTAACCAAATTTGCTCTACTCCAATGCGGAGCACCAAAAGAATTCTCCAGTGGAATGCAATCCATAATTTCAGTCGTACATTGCAAACGCCGCACCTTGTCATACAAGGTAGTTACTTCTTCACTCAACCTTTTAATCTCATTCCGATTTTCATTTGACTTGCAATCATTCTTAATTCCATCGCCAAAGTTTCCCATGAACTCTCTACCTCTACCTCCTCTTCCACCTCCAGTCCGATGAGCCATTTCTCAATAGTCAAACATAATCAAACCCGGTCAAAATCAGCCAATAAATCAAACCTAGTTGACCCAGTGCAAAACAAATCTAGTCATTAAATCAAACCTAGTAAGTACCGAGTCAACTCAGCAGGTCCGAAACCTAGTCAACTCAACAAAACAATCAGCAAACAATCAATAATGCAGGTCCTGTTCAAGTTTGAGTGGTGCATCTATATGTTGGGAGGCAGGATGTGAAGTTGATTCTATATTGTTGAGTTGGAAATTAATGGTAGATCATGTTGGAGAATTTCTTGACTGTGTGCAATTGATCTGTAGTTTGTTGTTGTGCCTTCTATTACATTGTTTGCTTACGTTTTTCTATATTTTCACAGAGCCTTGGTCAGAAGCATGGGTGAGATTTTGTTTCTTTGTGGAAGTAATAAAAGGGCTGTAATTGCAACTTTGAGTATTCTGGACCTTAGTACTGATAGAGCTGAAGACACTTTGGAGGATGGAGTAAGTTGCAATCTTGCATATTTGGTCATCCTTTTTCAATTCATCTGCTAGGAAAATTGTTCTAAAGGGATGCTTTATTCTCTCAATGCTTGGTAACTAAATTGTTCTTTCATGTTTGGTACATCCAATCTATCAGGTTTTTGCAAAAGCACTTCAAGATCTCTCAATTGAATCAGGTTCTGACTTGCAGAATGTTTTGAGAGTTGGCACATACACTTCACAGGCTAGTGTATTTCAGAGACTTGAAGCAATGATTCCTGTTTTCCGAAGCCGTATGGGGGCATTGCTATTCCTTATCTCTGCTTTGCTTTCTCGAGGATTGGTATGCTTGTTTGCTTAAAGTACTCTCTTTTTTTGGTCATTACCTGTACGTGCATGTTCTTTTCATTTTCATGCTTTCTTGTGTTATGTTGTCTTTGTTTTTTCCTTGTTCCTTCTCCCTTCCCTATCCCCATATATCCCCTTCCCTCGCCAAATATATTAAAAAGAAAATCACATGCTAATCCACAATAGTATAACAAGAAAAAGAGATTGATTGTTTCATATTTGTTATGGTTTCGACATTGTTTAATCAAGTTTTGAGCGAAATTCTAACCTTTGGTTATGCGTGTTAGGAGTTTATTTTGTTGGTCCAAGTAATTTGATCTAATTTTTTTTTTTTTGTGTGTGCAACGGAAATTCATTTAAACATAAGACGAAACATAAAGCCTAGTACAGAAAATAAACAAAGAACAAGAAATCTACAAACTATTCTCTAAACAGGCCAATTCCTAGGCCATCTTCAAGTACAAAGTGGCGAATGTATTGGGGGGATTCTTATGTTACCTCCAGTTCTTCCAATTGCTCAGCTCCCAAATGTGCGAGATAGTCAGCACTCTGATTTGCCTCTCTGTAGATATGGGTAATGGTGGAACCTGTACGGGTCAACATCACCTGTTAAAGACTTGTTCCACATTGCCTATCTAAGCCACCCAAGC
Organism: Vaccinium vitis-idaea; assembly: GCA_963854785.1. Classification (NCBI taxonomy): domain Eukaryota; kingdom Viridiplantae; phylum Streptophyta; class Magnoliopsida; order Ericales; family Ericaceae; genus Vaccinium; species Vaccinium vitis-idaea. Next base: position 18,157,068 of record OY978226.1, read on the forward strand.
TTGGTTAATAAATTCTAGAGGTTACTCCACCTATAGCCAATTAGCTTTAGGTTGGAACTCTCCAAGAAATCTAATTGGCTTTAGGTTGGAACCCTTCAAGAAATCTAACATGGTATCAGAGCTAGGTCTTGGGTGGCCTCACCTCGCATGGGAGAGTCTCGTCAATCTCATCTTTCTGCTCGAGTCGCTTCTGTCTCCTGGTTTGTCACCTTCACGTGCATCCGGGCTGCACGTGAGGGGGAGTGTTAAAGACTTGTTCCACATTGCCTATCTAAGCCACCCAAGCTTGGTTAATAAATTCTAGAGGTTACTCCACCTATAGCCAATTGGCTTTAGGTTGGAACCCTCCAAGAAATCTAATTGGCTTTAGGTTGGAACCCGCCAAGAAATCTAACAACACCTTTGCATCCATGGCCCTCCATGACCAGCTGGATGGCATTCATCGAATCGGATTCAGTTCGGATCCTTATTTGTCCATATAGGTTTTTTTAACCATGTGATAGTCTTTCTGGTTCATCCCAAGATTCCATACTTGTCCGACCGTTGCTGAGCAGTTTTGAGATATCTGTTAGACCTTTTTCTAGCATAATAGTTGATCCCCTGTATATACCCCACAGCTCTGTTTCTAAGCTCGAATTGCTTGTCAGCTTCCCATAATAACCCAGCAGCCACTGTCCTCTATGGTCTTGGTCCAGGTCATTATTGGACCTTTATGTTTGATCTACAATTGATCCATGGTGTTTTACCAGGAAACACCCTAGCGCATAAAGGTTCTGGGATGCATATTTTGAAACACGGTACAACTATACGGTTCTTTTTTTTCTGTGTTCACTTTCAAGTCGATAAGTTTTTCTTTCTTTCAATCGAATTATCATATGAAAAAGGTGTTTGGATCATGTGTGTTTAAAGAGTTGTTTTGAAAATTTACTTGAGGTGGTTTCTTTTGGTAAAGAGTGGTACAGTTGTAGCCGGCAATTTTATTGGACCAAAAACATGGATAAGCCAATTAAAGCTCCGAGGTCCAAATTCTTTAATGAGTTGCCAGCCTATGAGACTTATTGGACTTCCCTTAATAGAATCCAGCCCAATTAGTAAATTGCATCAGTTAATGCAAAGCCATACCTGCCCAAGCCACTAAAGGAAACAATAAAGGTGTGCTATAATAGCCCACGTAGCGCTCGCGGCACTTGTCATAAATGCATAGAGACGTCATCTACAGTTTTGAAATACCGTGTCTAGTACATATCCCACACCTATGTTATCAGAACCTTGTAGCGTACCGACAAGTGTGTTTGACTAATCGTTTTGCCGCCATCACTCGTGACACCCATTTCCTTCCAACCAAAAGGTTGGTCCTTACTTATTCGACGCAAGGCTTTTTGCTTGTCTTCAATTAATTTCTAATACTTATTTCATTAAGCCATAGTTGGGTGTAAAGGCACAAACATATAAACAGGGGATAGGGGGCATGGTCATGTTTATTGCTTATTGCGACTGCTAGAAAGGTGTCGCAGTCGCAATTTGTACGCTCAATGACCTCGCGTTCTGCTAGATCAAAATCACAGCTGCCAGATCAACGTCCACATCTCTCACAGCCACCACTTCTATGAAAGCGGCTGCCAGTTCTTTTGAACAAGTGGCAAGGAAATACTAATAGAAATAGAACCGATACAGATAAACTAAATAAACTTGAAACATATCAGCCAGATGGTTGTATGGGCATCCGGCATCAAATCCCTTTATGATTTCCCACTTCTTGTCCTTGCTTGGCTTTGCAAATACGGATTGTGTGTGTGTGTGTGTGTGTGTGTAGGATTTAAGATCTCTTGGCCCTTACAACTCTCTCAGATATTTCTCAAAACTCTCAAGCGCGTGTATGAAATGACTGAATCCCAAAATATTGTGGACCTTGGGTCCTTTTTATAAGCATTTGGATTTGATGACTCGATGTAGATAGTTACCGTTATGTAATTATTTATAATAATTGTATGGATCAACTACGTCCAAAATACACGATAAAATGATTGACCTTGAGGTACTTCAGATAAAATTGAATGCATGGGACCTTACCTAGGTGTTTTGTAGAAGTTGCGGCCGCAAAATAAATCTCGCGAGCGGCCACCGGATGGAACTTGTGGCCGCCAAATCAATCTCACATCCACCAAATGGAACTTGCGGCTGCCACTCTTAGACATGGCTGTGTAATGTGAGTCCCGGGAAGCGAAGTGTGTAAAATGGACGTCGTGGCTGCAAACTCGGAACTTTCAGCCGCAATTCTAACCGTGTGCCGGAAAATACTGCAAGGCTGGTCAAACTTTGTGGGCTCGCCCCGGTAACTTCAAAACTCCGATTTGCTTATGGCTATTGGAAATCTAGTTAAGTCTTCTTTCGGACCCAAGTAGTTTGACTCCAATATCATTGAACATTTAAACCATTTTACCCTTAGAAGGTGAAAAAGCTAGTCATTTTACTAAAATGCTCATGTCCTCCACTTTAAATTGGATTATGACCCATTTCATACAGTTGAAAAGAGGTTTCAAAGTGCTAAAAGAGGGTGGCCAACCTTAAAAATAAGGAAGTTTGGTGTGTTACAAGCAGACCTTTTAGAGGTCGTCAGAGCACCCAAGGCTAAAACACATTTTCTTGGGTCTAAAGTTCTCTGTAAGTTGCATTCCGTACTCACATTCGTAGTTTTAAGATTTTGCTTGAGATCTTCAATCCTTCCAAAATCCTGTAGCTCGGCCTTTGAAACAAGTTCATTGGTCGTGCTCGAAATCTATCAAGCTGCGGCGCCTATATCCTTTTTACAAGGAATCAGCCACAATGTAGTTGGTGGCAATAATGTGGCAGGCTTAGTGGCCCTGAATCTTGCGTTCGACAACTCCATTTTGTTGTGGAGTCCGAGCACATGACGACTGATGAATAATGTCATGATCATCAAAAAATTGAGATAGAGTAGTATGATAATATTCGCGTGCATGATCGGAATGAAACATACGAATGCAGGTATTATACTGAGTTTTTATTTCCATATAAAATGACATAAAAACAGACCGCTCTTTCATAAGATGGAGGTATGTAACGAGAAAATCATTAGTGAAAATAACATAGCACTGAAAACCAAAAACATTGGGCACAGAAATAGGCCCACAAATATCTGAATGAACTTACTGAAAAGGATTCGACACCCGACGCTCAATTCTAGGATATAATGTTACTCTACGATGTTTATTAAACTCACAGACTTCACATGACAGCTCTTTAAGAGAACCACACGAGGGCACTAGACTCTTCAAATTCTGAAGAGATGGCTGACCAAGCTGACGGTGTTGTTGATAAGCAGATTCTAATGACTGAAAGACAACTGGCTGAGAGGGGATATTATTGGTCAGGTAATATAGGTCTCCACGTTCAGAACCACCACCAATCTTCCTCCTTGTCTTGAGATCCTGAAACACAACCATGAGGAAGAAATGTGAGAACAATTTACGGAGTTTGTAGGTTGACTAACAGACATAAGATTAAAAGGTAAACGAGGGATGTAATACGGGTTTAAAGTAAGAGACGAAGAGATAAGGAAGAACCCAACCCAGTAACCTTAGTAGTGGAACCATTTGCTAAGGTAACATGAGATTTTTTACCAATGGATTGACAATTAGACAAGATAGTAGAAGTGCAAGTCATATGATTAGTAGCACCAAAAGCAATAACCCAAGGAGAAGAAGAAGAGGCAACACAAGTAATAGAGGAACCTATCTGACCGAACGTAGCAGTGGAGGAAGAAGCCTCAACGGAAGGCTGAATCGACATAAGGTGCTGAGATAGTAACCCTACTGTCGGCAGAAGAATGAGTAAACTGTCCAACATCCTCAGAAATAGCAACCTGATGAGCTTGGGAAAAACTATGATCATAACAATACTTCATTGTATGATTTGTACCCCCACAATGGGTACACTGTCGAGTACCATAGCCAGAACCACCACGACAACTACCTCCCCCTGACGTGCGACCATAACCAGTACCACCACGACCACTGCACCCAAAATCACGACCACCAAAACCCGATCAAAGCCACGACCACTAAACCCAGAATCACAGAATCTCAGTCGCGACCACGACCACAGCTAGATATAAAATCACCAGAAACAATTGAAGCTAAGGCAGAACGATCAGATGGTGGGTGGCTGAGAAATAGAACCAACATCTGAAGTAGAAGCTTGGTGAAGATGACTAAACACCTCATCGAGAGAGGGCAACTCCCGCACTCCCAATATCTGAGACCGAACTGAATCATAGGACGAAGGCAAACCATATAGAAACTGAGCGATCTCCAAATGCTCACGCTGGCGCTCCATAACTTGAGGATCATCGAGGTCAACTCATAAACACGTAGTTCCTCACAAGCACCATTGAATTTGGAATAGTAATCTGCCAATGATCAAGTGCCGAGTGACAAAGAAAAGAACTAATGATGGAGATCATATGTGCGAGGGAGATTATTAACACCAGAATACATCCTCGTAATCCGACTCCACACTTGCTTAGCAGTATCGAGAAAAAACAGAGTGGCCACTAATCTGAGCCTCCCAGTCACTGTACGCCTTATCCTCTTTACTGGGAGGATCATTTGTCAAATAACCATATTTCCGCTCACCCATATAAAATACTTTAACAGCTTGAGCCCAAGTAACATAATTGTTCTCATTCAGAGGAGTGGACGTAATGGAATACTTTTCATGATGTCGAGAAGAACTAGACGAATTACCAATAACAGTAGAACTAGAACTAGAACCAGAAGCAGACTTATCTTCAAACATTTTGCCAAACAACACAAATCACCACCAAATAATCTCCTGAATTACTGAGATAAACAACGAACCAGACTAAAAACCACAAGAAGTCTGCTACTGTTCACATCAAACAACCCAGTAATTATGCGACACTTTCATCAACCAGTACTATCCAACAGTACATATACGTGATAACCAGGCTCAAATCACCAAATAATAGACCAAATGGCTAATAATCTGGAGTCACCATACTACGAACAACTAGATATCACTCACAAACAGTCCAAGGTATAAATAGAAATCAAGTTACCTCAGACCTGTGAACACATTACTCAAAGAATAGCAGAAAACAACACAGGAAGCATCAACAGATCTTGATGAGGACCGACGACGAGCAATCGAAGTCAGACAAGTACGGTATATGGACAACCGAAGTCGTTTTAGTGGTATATTGAAGGTTTGAAGGGTCGTAAGGCACTGGGTATGGGTTTCAAACAACGAGGTCAGGGGTTTAAAGATTTGAAGGTTTGAGGAAGGTCGATTTTGAAGGGTTTCGAAGGTCGATTTGGGGTTTTTCAGAAATTTCTGGGGCTATTGAGTGGATTATGAACTGGGTTTGGTTCAAAAGTGTTCGAACAAGGGTCGTACGGGATCAAATCATGGTTTCGAAGGTGGTAGTGGTCGAACAGGTGTCAATTTGGGGGTCGATTTCAGGGATTAGGGTTTCGATTTTAGGGATTTGGGGTTAGGGTTTGCTGGTTGGTGACAATGGTGATGACGTTGGTAGATTAAGGTGGGATACGCTCTGATACCATGTTATTTGGAAAAGAGAGAGAGAGAAGTGTGTAAGGTGTTAATTAAGACATACGAGTCCTTTATTTATATTATTAGATGCTTCCTTGCATAACCAAATTACCAGATGTGGGACTTAAACTACACAAACTATTCTAACAGGTCTATTCAGCTTAAAGGCTGCTTGGGACATAAAACTGTCATTCCCACACATACCAATTACCAAATAACGTAAGATTTAATGTTAGTTCCGTGAAATAGATTCGTGTATAAACTTCTCGTTAATCATGGAATCAATTGGGATAAAGTGTGCCACTTAATATTTTAGTAACATGTATGAGTTGGAAATAGAATTCCTTTAGTTCTAGCTCAAGGTATGTGCATTTAAAATATCCCCGTCACTGGAGCCACTTCCTTCTTTATCCTCTCTTTGATTGTTTATGTATTTGCTTTGTTTTATACCTAGAAACCTTACATATATATGTAAGTTCATAAACGGCGATAGCTGAACAATCACCTTTCTATCTTTTTGTTAAGACAACTGTGATTCTCCCTTTAACCCCGTCATGACACGCGGCGTTACGCATCCGATTGTTGCAAATTCTGTTCAGTCAATCCAAATTACGACCTCCAAAAAGTCCCAAAGTATTCAACATAAGCTAATTCAAATTTGAGGGTCATTGTAATATATGTAAGTTCATAAACGGCGATAGCTGAACAATCACCTTTCTATCTTTTTGTTAAGACAACTGTGATTCTCCCTTTAACCCCGTCATGACACGCGGCGTTACGCATCCGATTGTTGCAAATTCTGTTCAGTCAATCCAAATTACGACCTCCAAAAAGTCCCAAAGTATTCAACATAAGCTAATTCAAATTTGAGGGTCATTGTTATAGTGTTGGGTTCCTACAGAAATACCCCCCATTGCTAATTTCATAGGTCCCGATTAGCATAAAGAGATGTTATTAAATCACAAAATTAGGAACCTAAAATCGGGATTTTACATTAGTTCTTTGGTATCTATTAAGATCCTTAATCCGTCCAAAATTTTGTCGCTCGGTCTTAGTAACAATTCCATAATCGGGGTCGCCCGAGATGGGGCTTAAACCTTTATGATGCCATTGGCGATTTTCAGTATTGTACGATGAAATTCAATACAGCAAGCTATCGATTCATTTTCTGTGGGTGAATCGGTGGAACATGAAGGTCGTGGAATTTTTGGTATGTTATCTCATGGACAATGTGTAGGTTTTGCAATCTCTTTTACGCGAATAAATTGCATGCAATGAATTTCCATATTGAACAGAGGTTTCTGATGGTAGAGCTTCTATTTCAGGTGATTAACCTTTTGGAGATAGTATTTGTTAAAGGTTTAAGAGGGGTGTACCTATTAGAGATAATATTTTCTCGGGATGGTGATACTATCATGAGATAGTATTTTACTGGCTAGGGCAAGTTAAACTCTTAGTTGGTTGAGGTTGTGAGCACTCTTTATCTTATAAGCTCGGTCAAGTTTCTACATAGCACCCACGCAGACACGTGCCATAACGCGAACACTTGGACATGTAAATCCAGGAAATTGGAGGACAGACATTTTGGACACACAGGAAAATATGTGAAATTCATTGCAAAAATATGAAACAAATAACAAGCCTCTAAATACAATGAAAATACCACATCCGGTTTTGCACATTTGTTTTTATGGAATCCGCTTTAGTATTGGTAAATGTTTTATCATCCTTTCGAAGTCCTTTTTTCATAGCCTGGCCTACGAGTGTCCATACATTGTACTGGGAGTGTTAATAGCGTGTTCTATAGTGTCGAAAAAAGTTGAAATATAGATGATGCTTACGATTTGAGTGTCAGATACGTGTACAGAGAGTGTCGGTGTCCACCCAAGCTTCGGACCGGTACGTGACCTCCAACAAAGTGTCGGTGGTACATAGATTCCTTGCTTCTTGGATGGCTAACTGCTTGCATGATTTGTTGTTCTAGTCTTTCAAGCTGTATTTAGAGTTCCTTTTTTTGCTAGCCAAAGTTGTAGCAAACTTTTGTGCGGCAAGACGAGTCCTTGGATGTCATCGTGTGTGGCTTACTAATATCATGACACGATATCTTTAGTCTAATCACTGATTCTGATCGTAATTCTGTGAAAAGCAAAAACTAACAATCAGAAAATATTTTGGTCTATTACAGAATGGGAACCCTTGACAAAAGTTGAAACATAACAGTTGCACTTGGGCATGCCTAATTGAAGAATGCTTTACGTATTAGCTTGGAAGTTCTTGTTACTAAAGCATTATTATTTTTGTATTTGTATTTTCAGGACTTCGTGCAAGCAGACAGGGATGACCCCAGCCAATCTTTAGTCACTGCTCCATTTGGGCATGCGTCACAGGTTTGTGCAGATAAATCCCCGTTGGGCTAAATTTTCAGACTTTTTGGCACCATCTTTGTGTTTGTTCTCTCTTAATTTAGACTAGATTTGGTTACAACTTTTATGTCACATTGTTCGGCTCGACGAGGGAATTATAGATCAAAGTTGAAAAAGTTCACTAAAGACGACCCAAAAGACACCGGAACATTCTTTTAAGTGAGTTAAAAAGATATTCTTTTAGTGTCTTTTCGTCGTCATAGATTAATTTTGTTCATCTTTGGTCTAATTTTTATACTTTTCCGATACCCTCTCGAGCATGTGGTGTAAAAATCATATCTAATTCTAGTGAAAATTAAGAGAAAACAATTAATAAAACGATGCCTAAAAGTTGGCCCAAACGAGGCTGTAGAGTGTTTCAACAATGATCCACTAGATTCTCTCCCTTTATAAACCTTTTCTTCATCATGGTTTAATTTAATCAGTAATTTTTCAAGTTACCTTTTGAACAGGAAATTGTAAACCTGCTACTTTGCGGGGAAGCTGTGGCCCACGTGTTTGATGGACGGATGGATTTAGGCGGCGGCATGTTCCTGAAAGGGATATCCACTAATGTGGAAGTTGGATTCCTTACCTTACTAGAATCTCTAAATTTTTGCAAGGTTGGCCAGTATCTGAAATGCCCAAAATGGCCAATATGGGTCATTGGGAGCGAGTCTCATTATACAGTTCTATTTGCTCTCAATACATCCGTTCAAGATGAAAATGAATTTGAAGGGAGAGAAACACAGATTCGTAGAGCTTTTGATGCACAAGATCAGAGTGGGGGTGGTGGCTTTATAAGCGTAGAAGGGTTTCATCAAGTTCTGAAGGAAACATGTATTAACCTTCCGCCTGAGAAGCTGGATCACATCTGCAGCTCAGGCTTCATTGTGTGGAGTGAGTTCTGGCAAGTTTTGTTGGATTTAGACAAGAGTTTGGGAGGGTTAAAGGACTCTAGTGGATTAATGGGTAAGAAGGTTTTTGATCTTTACCATTTTAATGGGATTGCCAAGTCGGACTTAAATGGCTGCCAAACAACCCCTGGAGGGGAGACTCCTCTACAAAGACCCAGGCTTACAAAATTGAGGGTCTCGGTTCCCCCTAGGTGGACTCCTGAAGAATTTTTGGCCGATGTGAAGCTGCCTTCTGATTCAAGCTCTAAAGACACCGTAGATGAAGTGACGAAGCCTGAGCCTCCTCAGCATGCGCCATTGGTCGACTGCATTAGAACACGTTGGGCCCGTGCCACTTGCAACTGGGTAGGAGATCCCCCAAGTATAGTCTAAGGGGTTGTTGACTCAAGAATTCGTTGGGAATTTATGCAAGAAAAGGAAAAGGCGAAGGAAAAAGATACGAAACTAGCGGAGAGAGTTAAGCAAGTTTCCGTTAATTGTTGTTGATTCAAGAATTCGTCGGGAATTTATGCAAGAAAAGGAAAAGGTGAAGGAAAAAGATACGAAAATAGCGGAGAGAGTTAAGCAAGTTGTCATTAATTGGTTTCCTTGTCAGTTTCCTTTCCCTTTGTAACTTTATAAATCTGCATGCTAAACACAGCCGGAGAAGTGTTTTGATCATCTCTAGGATCACTCAGTAGGCTCTCGCTGGTGGAATCATGGGGAGCAATGCAAAAACTAGTTTCAGACATGGAAAGCATTTGGATCATGTATCGAGTTACAGGCGCACCATTTTCATCCCTAAATCTTGTTGTAATTGTTGACATTCCAATTCGATTTTGAATTTTTTTTTTTTTGGGTAAATTGAATTTTTTTTTTCCAGGGTACTTGATTCGTTTTTTATTTGCTCATTGCACAGTAGGTTGGAGACTGTCGTTTTTGTAGCCAATTTGTAGAATTTATTTACGGTTATGATTGTTTCCATTGATCATAAAATATCTCGGATGTTGTCCAAACTATTATTTATTCGGTTTGTCATTGAATTATGGAACTTTTTCCTATGTTAATAAAGGACCTCGCAACGCTTGGTGAGAATTTGACATTGTCGTTGAATACATTAAACCAAAAAACATGGTAATGGATTCGAGAAAATTATGCCCCCAAACTTGCACCAGTAAAAAAATACACAATGCGCATTCAGTCTGGCATGGGATGGGGAAACGACAAATTATCTTTTTAGGCTCAAAGAGGCCATGCTTTAAGAAGGCAAACAAAAAGATCGCATAGAAATATCGTCCCGCCCGTGCTTTATGTGTCCAAATTCAAAGTTTCCTCGACAAGAGTATCGGCACATGTATTTTCCTCTCTCCGAATATAATGGAACTTCCTTGGCAAAGACTAGGGACTTTGAGACTAACACTCCCCTAAATCTAATGGCTGGGATTAGTTTGCAACTTCATCCCTCAAAATAATTCCGGCTCATTAGGCCGTCCCCACTACTTGAGACCACGTTCTCTCAAGTCTCAACTGCAACCTCTCTCTCTCTCTCTCTCTCTCAAATGCAAAATTCACCCCGGTCTCCCACAGGAATGATGCTCGAAGCTCTCCCTTCTCCTTCGCTCTCTCCTACGATCCCCATTCACAGCCCACATCGACCTGGCTCCAATCCATGCAAGCCGTAATGGTAAGGTTCGAACAACCCCTCCAATGCCTCTCTCCTCTCCTCTCCTACCTAGCCCCTTCGTTGCCGTTGCTTTCTTCTATTTTGCTCTATTTTTCCAGTAATCTGTGTTGTGCCTTTTCTAATACCCACCACGTGTTTGATAAATGGTCCACATGAAGAATCTGTGTGCATTTTTTAAGAAATTGTTCAATTTGTTTGAGAATTGATATCTAGGTAGATGGGTAGCCCTATGCATTTTTGGGCAGAACCTTGGCCTAGAAAGATCAAATTTTTGGAAACTGGTATGTTTGATTTATCGGGGTACTCTTTTAAAAAAAAAAAGATTTATCGGGGTACTTATAGGAGTCATATCACTTGGTGAAACTTATACGTGGGTTGCCCTTTCTGTAGAATTGAAATTATAGAAACTGGTATGTTTGATTTCTCGGGATACTTATAGGACTCATATGGCTCTACTGAGACAATGGGGACATGACTTGGTGCAAGTATCCAGAGTTAGGAGTGCTTTTTCTAATACCCATGAGGACCATGACTATAAGTGTAGTTTGGGCAGCATGAGGATTCTTTCCGTTTTCCTGAATCTTATTACCATAAAGTTGCTGGGTTTGATCTGAAAGAGAATAAAAATATGAGAAATCTCTACCGGTATCAAACCATGGGGGAATCCCTTTTGTTCTATTTTTCTGTTTTGACACAAGCGCACGAAAACCTTAGGGGCACAAGACCTCTATGTGGACAAAGACATTTTTGGGGGAGAACATTCATGGGATCTTTTCCCATGAAGAATCTGTGTGCATTATTTCTTAGGGAAGTGTAGCTGGAACTGATAAATCATTCGTAAGAGTAGCGGGAACTGTAATTTGTTGTAGGCTATGGATTTCAAATGTTAAGTTATACAACCTCTTAAGTTATACAAATTTAAAATGTAACCCCTAAATGTTTCAAGAACATTGTGAGACAAACATGGGGAGCATAGTTATCTTTTGTAACAACACTATGGAACGGCTAAATTTTTTAGATGTTCTTCAAGCTCAAACATGGAAGCATAGATAAGTGTAGGCTGGAGTTTACCGGATCCGAGGATGGTTATGCAAATTGCTATATCATCACTGTCTTTTCTTTTTTTTTCCTGCATCTGGACTAAAAGTTTGAATTACTTGCTTTTGAGTGTTTGTGATGCTTATATTGAGTACATCAGGAATAACCACTCACAGAATTACCAAAAACGTATTGGGGGTTGAATAATTAGGTGATGAAATATGATTATCACCTACGTGGTTCATCAGAAAACTTTACCATGCTTGCTAAAGTGATTGGAAACGGGTCTTGAGATATGTTTGGTCTCTAATGTCTTTCTATTTCAAAGGTAATTGTGAAATGCTCTATTTCTTTTTTTCTAAGTTTTACTGAAATTCATTGGATGGACCCTGTTTGAAGCTTATTGTAAAACACAAATTACAGCATCAGTGGTTCACTTCTCTAAAATTGGTCAACAGTAGGGAGGCAATTAATTTACATTAGGTTAAGATTAATTATGTAGTCTAAGGTGCGGGCGGGCACCTAAAATTCTATCCTGATAATTGTGTTTGTTGTAGAGAACTGAGGGTTAGTAGCTGCAAAAGCCTTCTAACTGGTGTGGAGTTGACTTGAACAACTCAATTGTTGCAAACTAAATGTGAAGAGGTTGGGATATTGGAGAAATGAGAAGGCAGGCACAACAAGTAGGTGGAAGATTCAGTTGGTTATTGCTATGTGTGGGTTGTTCGATTTTGAACTCTAAATAGTCTTATTTTCCTATATGGTGAATTCATATATTTCTTTTTTGTTAATTTGACTTCTAACATGTTCACTGTATTAATGACTGTTTCTTTAGAGGTGCATGTTCCTTGGAACATGGTAACGGAAGGGAGAGTCATGTTGGCTGGACAAAGTTGATCAGCTGTGGGACATGTAGTTCAAAGATTGTGGTCAAATTTTCAATCAATCAGTTCATTCGTATCGGAGCAAAGTCAAGGCCCTTCAATAGAGGACAGAACTTGATGAGTCTTAACCTCAACTTCACTTCCATCCAATGAACGTGGTACGCCGATGCATCTCATCCTACAAGATTATGGGGAGGATGAGTATCATGAAGAGACAAGGATGAGTTAAGCAAACAAAATTCTTCTTGATCAGCCGTGAGGTTGGATTAATATTTGTTATAGGCATCTAAAATTTCATTATGAAGATTCACTCCATCAATTGAACTGAGACGGTTAAACTATCTTTGTGCCTTTTTCTCCTGAGCCTATATCGATGAATGTTCAATTAAGTTAACTAGGTCAATAAATACGCTTGGGATGTTACTTTTCGCATGGTTGGGATTGTTGACTGGGGTTAATAAATTGAACTTGAGTCCACCGTCAATTTGCATGTGTCGATTGTTTGAGTATTGCCTTCAGGCACCAGCATGCGCTATGTTTTTTTTTTTTTTTTACTTTCATTGCTTTTCACATAGGTAGATGAAGACAAAATTGGAGTAGCTATCAAGGTTGAGTTTCGTTCACAAATTCAAACATAGTAGCACGTGAATCCCTCATTATTTTTCATTATTTTGTGTTACTTACATACATCAGACGGTGTCACACATTTTGCAAGTGAACTAACTATTGATTTATGTGTCCTAATTGTTCGAGCCATGCCTTCAGGCATGGGCATTCGCTAGTCTTTAAATATACTATAGCAATGTAGTTGGGGCTGTCAAAAGCCTCCAAACCCTCCATCCTAAATTCTCAGAATTTCTAATTATTAATTCTTAATTCTTAAATTAAATAGGTTGCACATAACTATTGGTTCTCTCATCCCACAAAAGGTGAACAACAGTTAATTTGCTACCCAACCTCCCCACGTTCTCTTCCCTTCATTTACAATTAAACTATGCTGATCATGCACCATGACTTCACACCATCCGTAACTGCCATTACCACCAAGTAAGTGCTGCACGTCTACCACTTTTCAGTTAGATCTCTCTTCCTCTTGCTCTTCGTCTCACTTTGTCCAATTTCCTTCTCAGGTTTTAGTGCAAGTAATTGTTTCTTTTGATTTATTAAGTGTTTTACTCCACTTTTCCCTAATCAATTTAGTCTTATTCTTTTGATTTAGTAAGTGCTTTACTCAACTTTTTCCTGATGAATTTACCCCTTTGATAATACGTTCACTTTCGCCTTTTCTTTTGGTGATTGCACCGGCAAATAACGTTATGCAAACCCAAACTTCGGGTTGATGTCGCCCGGTCCCCTACAAAATTGATTCATGGTAATTTATTAGTTTTTATTTTCTTTTGTAATATTCTCCCTTCTCCTCCTGGTGTGTTGCATCATAATTTTTTGTATAACATTAGTTTCCTTTTCACTTTGCAAAAATCCCAATGGAAAAAATCAGTAGCATTTGCATAAAAGCCAACAAAACAAAAGAGCATTTAAACTCTCTTTTGTGAATTAATCGCATAGTCCTTTTCAAAATTACTTCATGCATGCAAGAGTCCGTGTACTTACGATGGACGGACGACACATCTTAACCGTACAATTCTCTGCTGACCCAAAAAAAAGTCACCCCGCCATGAGTATTTTTTCCCCCCAAATTTATTGCTCATATTTAGGTCTCAGTTTACTTACTATTTTTTTCCCTGATCGCCAATTTAGTTACTCTTATTAACACCAGGAAACTATAAATTGTGTTTAAATTTTAATAGTCACATGCTACCATTATCTTATGCTAGATATATTACGCGTGTATGATTAGGGTCCACCTACCACCTATTATGCCATGTATACATTGTGCGTGCAAATTAATCTCGCCCGTGCATAGCACGGGTTCAACGCTAGTAGTATCTGTTTGGGCGCTAATATTCTTTTTCTTTCTTCAGGGACTTCTAAGATCTTGAAAGTGAGACAACTAAAAGTCAGTGAAAAAAAAAATACTACGTCTAAACACGTCTGCATCCCACTTTTAAAAACTAGCATAATCCAACTCAGAGTTTTCTCAATGCAAATAGAAGATATATTCAAATAATTCGACAATCTTGAACACCATGCAATTCTAGAAAAACCAATAACAAACTTATCCTCCTCTTTCTAGTTTGACACTATGGAGTCGAATGATCGAGTTTTATAAATACAACAAAAGTTTGATAGCTCAAAAAAGTTATTGGTCTTGTTTGTTTGAGGACTAAAGACAAGTTTTTGAAGCCTTTTTGTGAAACCAGGTTTGGAGCCCTCTCTTTCATAGTCTAATTGTCATATAAAACTGTGGGTCCCTCTCTATTTAATTATTACTGCCCTCCCCTATCTCTCTCTCTCTCTCTCTCTACAATTAGTCCTTACAACCTTTTTTACTTTTCCCTTTTCTTTTTACGGATAAAACTCCCCAAGACTCCCTAAGGCCCCAATTGGATGGGGTTAAATTTTCAGGGGGATAAGTTATGGAGGGTGGATAAGATAAGAGGGGTATTATTTTTGAAGGGTTGACCCACATTGATGTGATGTTTATGGAAGGGAGATAAAAAAGTAGATGGTTTGGATGAAGGATTAAATAAGGGGATAACTTTTGACTTTGTTTGGATGTTTTATAAATAAGAAGGGGTGGATGATGGAAAAATTTGTTAAATGACTCTTTTGCCCTTGTGGTGTTCCAAACTCAATTATAATTAAATTAATTATATAATTGCAAAACTTAATTTATTTAATTATTTTTGGACTATTTCAAGCTATATTAATTTATTTCATTGAAAATTTAATTTTTTGTAATAATTTTTTTTTAAAAACTTTTTTTTGGAAATATGCACTTTTGAATGGTTGTCATCCAAAAAAGGAATTTTAATTGTGTTTTTTTTCCCCCTATCTATTGTTCTTTTAACAAAAAATTATACACATTGGTTTAATAGTATAAACAAGACAAAAAAAATTGGTTTTTTAAATTAAATTATAGTTGGAGTTTATTTGGACTGATTTTTTTAAAAAAAATTGATTTGGTTTAATTAGCTACTATGATTTTTAAAAGATTTTTTCCGAAGACTTCTTTTTATCCAAATCTAGGGGACTCTCAAAACCCAAATCACAAAACCAAATCAGCAAAACCCAAACCCACTCCATGGCAACAAATTAATCTAATTAGAAACCAAATTGATACAGCAAAACCCGACCCCCTCCATGGCAAAACCCACTCCATCGCCCGACCCACTCCATCACCGAAATCCCTACCACCAAAACCCACTAAATCACCTGCTCTTAATTGATCATCTGCACCTCATCACCTCAGAAAACCCAAATCGCACAAATTGCTCATTAAATCCTTCTCTGTTCAATCTCAGCAACAACAGCTACAGAGATGATGGTGTGAAGGTTGGTAAAGAGGGATAAGGAGTGCTACAAATGTCAAAATTGCAACCTTCTAAAGCCGGATAATTTTTGGGTAGCCAAAAGGGTGCCCAAAAGTTATGAGGGAGAGCACCCCATACGCGTGAAAATGAAGCAGGGGTCCAAAACAAAGAGGGGAGGAATTTACAATTGCCAAATCTATGGGTCTCACCTTTTAAACCCCTGATAACTTTTGAAGGGTGCTTTTGACTCCATCCAAGCAGGGCCTAAAGGCTACTTTTCTGACTTCCGTCAGATCAACTCAGAAAGACATTTGGGGACACCGAACAAAACCATGTCTCAAAAATCGGTTTCGAGGACCTAAACGAACAAGGTGATTATCTCGAATGCTCTAGGGATAATTATTACATTGGTGAGAGAAAGTAAAACCCGAGAGGTTTTAACAACATAAATCAACTCATTCTGTACGACTGAAACAGTAAATCACATGCACATTGTGTCTTAAAAAATAGAGCAAATTCTACTGTTGTCCATGATTTTGAGTTTATTTAACCTTTATTTTGTTTTTTATCATACCCCACTAAATTTCCAAAATAGACACTTGTTAAGGTACACCAAAAATTTGCATACTAGACTGTCAAAAAGAGGCAAAGGGAGCACTGAACAAGAGAGAGATCCACAAACCCGGACTCAATTGCCTGTTGATGACCAATAAACTCGCAAGATTATCATAGTTTCTGGTCTTATATACACTACCATATAATAGACAGCTAAAGGCAGATACCCACCCAACCAACCCCATGAAATGAGAATGGGTCATTCCCGAGATTAAATTGAACTATAATATAAATTATAGACGAGGAGATAAAGAAGATAAGATTAAGAAGTACATAGCAAAGGGGGGTATTAGCTTCCGATAAAGTCTACTGCTTAAACCTAAGAAACTTCCAAAACAAGGTTTTGATGGGAAACGCCATCCATCTGGGTTGCTAAATTTGTGAAGAGGGTGATACACCACCGCCCTCTGATCGGCGAGCAGTCTGGCCAGATACTGATGCCTTGTCTGACCCACGAACATTATACCTATCATAAACCTTTTCACGGTTCTCTGACCACCATGTCTCTGCTTGGTGCTCACCAAACCTTCTCCGACTGCCAATCAAATTAGAAATATCAGGTAGAAAAAAAAAATGTGACAGTTTTATCTAGTTGATATTTCACGGGAAAACTAGACTCAAGGACCAGCTATCGAGCACCATGTTCACTAGGCAGATTCATATCAGGACCATGTCCAAGGATAGCACAACTGCAGAATTCCTTCGACAAAAACTAGCCACAAAATATATAATTTGTTTTTTTGGCAGTCCATCCACCATGGAAACCTCATCATGTTTAGACCATGAACATCATTGCAAAAGCACAATCACCTAAATATCATCTGGAAATTTAAATCCTTCTCTGCCTATGTCTAACTTGAACAATATGGTCCATAGAGATGTATGCCTTTATCTGTCTGCCACATTGAAATTAGCAATCAAATGTGTCTACAAATCAGCTGATTTCTTCCTATGCACCACAACTAATTCATTAGATAAGAAAATAAAGGGTAAAAAAGTCAGTTACCTGAAGCGCACTCTCTTAAGATCTCTAGTTCCATCCCGGAGGGCCACAAGCGTTATGTACACACCAGGCTCATACTGTTCAATCCATTCAGCCTCGACTTGGTTAGTATTACCAACCAATGCTGAATTCCTTGATCTGATGCTGTCACCATCTTGGACAGGTCCAGACTCCGCACCATCAGGAGCATCAGACAGAATAACCACTCCATTACCATTCGGTAGTCTGTCATCTGGATGGTCATGCCTCCCACTAGCATCCAAAATCCCCTGGCTTTGATGATTTGCCTTTGTTTCTGTGCTGCCAGTTTTGTACCTAGGACTCTTGCTTCCAGGGCTTTTCATTCCCTTTGTTGTAGCAGGGTGGTCATCAATTCCACTGGAGGTGGCCAAGTGAAGGTCACCAATAGAATCAGAATAACGCACTCCGTTTGAATCAGGGTAGTGAATGCCATTTGGCTCCAAGCCATTCCGTATGCGAACCGCTCTCGTGCTATCGCCATCATCTGCCTCTGGTGGTAGCCTTGCAGCCATATCTTTGAGCTGGCATAGCAGCAGATTTAATACCAACAGAGCATTCATGCTCAACTGAAACAAGAAACTCATGCAGAAAACAATCTTTGCAGGTGAAACGAAGATGCAATTTGAAGCAAAAATTAGGAAATGGCTGAAAACCAAAGCCTCTCCTTGATTCCATAATCTTTAAGGAATCAGAAGATGTCATTTCACAACTGAGGACCTTGAAACTAACACAAAA
Organism: Vaccinium vitis-idaea; assembly: GCA_963854785.1. Classification (NCBI taxonomy): domain Eukaryota; kingdom Viridiplantae; phylum Streptophyta; class Magnoliopsida; order Ericales; family Ericaceae; genus Vaccinium; species Vaccinium vitis-idaea. The sequence goes on from OY978226.1 coordinate 18,175,375, forward strand.
GAATCACTCTAATATGCTAAATACAAAATATACATTGGAACAAGACTGGTAAAGCAGGCAAAATACAAAGCCAGGAAGATCCATATACAACCCCATATCACATGCATCCACCTTTTGTGTTATTAGGGTTTCGCTAAGGCTATCGTTATTTATCTTTTATGTTTAGGGTAGTTTGTCTTTTTGTATTATTAGGGTTTCTTGGGTTTTGTCTATTTAAGCTTTGCTCTGTCATTGTAATTGATACATCCGATATATGCAATGCCTTGGTTTGTTTCTCTCCCCTTTGGTTTGTATCAAGTGAAAACCCTAAAATTATAGTTAACACCTATATCCCTTGTATATTTTACCACGCCAACATGAATAAAGTAAATATGCTCAGAAACTAACCTGTGCCATAAGTGATTTAATTGCATCTTTCGCAGCTTTTGACTTGGCAGATTCTTCTGCAGCTAGTGCCATTGCCTCCTGAGCTTTCTTTGTTGATTTTTGAAGCTCTAATTCTTGAACTTCACAGTGACGTTGGAGACTCTCGACCTATAACATTCCATGATCAAGAAAATCAGAAGCCAAATACCCAGTAATACAATCTTTTATGAAAAGTTCAAAAAAATACCTGAGCACGTAATTTGTGAACTTCTTGATTTAAAAGTTCATTTGATTTCTTCAAACTATCAGCAATGTTTTTGGAGAAGGAAAGTCCAGCTGTCGTAGGAATAGGTGTTGCAGAACGTGGTGGACTAGGTTTCCTAGAGAAAGGTGATACAGATCTAGAATTAACACCAGATGGTGTTAGAACTGGTTTGGGAACTGTTCGACGCAGATCAAGAGCGGTAGACATAACCACATCTCTCAGTTGTAATAAAGGTGCTTGTGAGGCCCGTCCTAGTGACAAAGTATCAGCTTTCTTTCCTTGTTTGGCTGCTTTGTTATCTAAATGTTTAATCAAATCAATGTTGGAGGGCATACCCGACTTCGATAATCTTATCTCAGCCTTGTCTATCCTGTCCTTATTTTCACCTGAAAGACGTGGTATAACATTCTTCATGTTAATGGTAGCCACTTCTGCCACCTTACTTAGTTTGGCATAACAAGAATCACAGACCCGATATGGCTTGCTTGGACTAGGAGCAAGGACTGCTCTTATTGATTTTCTAGAACTACAGGAATGGCAGTGCACAAGTCCACAGTTGTAGCAGTTGTGCCTTTTCCGTGTAAATCCAAAAGCTTGTCTACAAGATGAGCACTGAGACTGCTCAGCACCAGAAACCCATTTGTGAAGACATATAGCTGAGGTGTAGTTTGAACCACAAGCAATGAATTTAACATGTCTATCCTTCAACGCTTCAACCAAAGTTGGTGTTTTCCGGTCTTCTACATCTCCATGGCCCAGCCTCCCATTAGCTCCTTTACCCCACGTATAGACCTCATTCCTGGATGTTAAAACTGCCACGTGATAAGCACCGCATGCAATCTCTTGGACAGATTCCCCAATAAGCTTATCTTCCACCAAGCAGGGTACCTTTCCATCAGATTGGGGATTCCCTAGCTGTCCATAAACAGTGCTTCCCATAGCAAAAACATGTCCTGATGTAGTCAAGCCAACAGTTAAACTATGCCCACATGCAATTTTGTGAAAATTGTAATCAATGAGTCCTGAGACACAAGTAGGTTCAAGCCGAGGTTCCTTGTCTCCGTGTCCAAGGCGACTTTTATCGCCATCCCCCCATGTAAACAATTTACCAGACGAAACACTAGCACTAGACTGGGTAACAATAACCTCCACAATGGCAGCAGTATGCCACACCCCACATGCAACTGCAATTGTCCTCAAGCCTGACAGAGAATCCACCTCTCTTGGATATGAAAAACTTTCCCTGTCTCCATGTCCTAAGACACCAAAAGTTCCGTCACCGAATGTAAACAGCTGACCCATTGATGTTACCAAGGCTGTATGCCATGGACCACAAGTTACCATGGCAATTTGAAGTCCCTCAAGAGGCCCAGAAACTCGTTTGGGTATCCAGTGACTCAAGTCAGTACCATGACCAAGAATCCCAGCGTTGTGTGTCCCATCTCCCCATGTGTAAAGTTCTCCAGCCATTGTAACAGCACAAGTGTGAAACTCTCCACATGCAACAAAATCAACACTACGAAATGCTAAGGATTCAACTAAATGAGGTTGCGTAACATCTTTACCAATACCATGACCAAGCCGTCCCCCAGATTCTTCACCCCAGGTGAAAACTTCACCTTGCCTGGTCACAAGGGCAGCATGCCTGACCCCACAGGCTATATGATGCACATCCAGAACTACATTGGACTCTAATGGCCTAGGAAGAAGTACATCGACTCTTGTACTCAAAGAGTCACTTTTGTCGGCCTCAACCTTGACAAGATTATCACATAGGACCTCTCCCCATATGTACACATCCCCTAAAGCATCACAATCATCTGGAGCAGAGCCGTGACTGGAAGTGCTTGGGGCACTAGATACACTAACTCGAAAAGCATCTGAACCAGATCCTTTCACCTGCATATTTGCTTGGTCCAAAGCTACATGTGACCTTTCGGAATGGACAGAATTATGAGGCCGACAACTCTTTGGGGAAGAGTTTGAATTTGAACTGAATGAAACCTCTGGGGAGCTAATATTTCGACTAGTACTCACAGGACTGTCACTTGGACACTTTGAGGTCAAGTCTCTATTATCCTGAAAAAAATTGATAAAGTACTACAAATGATATGGCTGCTGACAGTATAACATGGATTAGAAAAGAACCAGGATAATTGGATCATGCCCCCTTTGGCGGTTCCAATATGGATTTCAATAACAAGGATCTATACAAAAAGATGTGTATGTGTTGTAAACTTATAGGAGGACAACTATCCAATACAAATCAATTAAAAACGTTAAGGAAAGAGCAGCAGAAAGACGGTGATATACATGAGAAAAATCTAGCCGAAAAAATAACAACTCAAATAGATGAGATTGACGATATAAATCACAATATATGATGAGGAATGAATAGACATGGTTGGCATGTGCGGGGTGTGCCATAAAGCTAGTGTATCCCTAACATGGATAGGGAAGCTAGTGTATCCCTAACATGGATAGGGAGTCAGTAGCTGCAGAAAATGCATGTTCATGAACAACGTATACATAAAAAACGAAGATATGCCCCAATGGAACTTGAAAGGAAGCTTCAGGGATTAGATTTACTTCAAAATAGAGGCCTCCATCACTCCATCCATCAATTTTTGAGCGCCCACCTTGACCAGCAGGTACTAATGCTTTGAGGCCTGCAATCCACACCTCTGTCTCAACTTTGTCTTTGCAGATCTAAAAGAACAACATACCATGTTTACAATTCAAGAAAACGAATTATTAAAAAGCATTCATTGTGATATTAACAACAAAAACTTGGTATTCTACACCAACCAGATCGAGAGATCGTTTTCCGTTGTTGTATATAAGAGAAAAGGACAAGTAGTCCTTCTCAGGGCACAGATACCGTTGGAAAACAGCCTGCCATTATGGCAAAAGATATTTGATGAGTCCAATTTTTCACCCCAACCAAATGGAAGGCAAAGGTTGAAAGAACAGTTTATGACTTAAACGCAGGAAAAATAAGGATTAAAGAAGACAAATCTTACAGTTCTTTGCCCAGGAATGATTCTTGAAACTGAAGCTAACTTCAAACTTCTCTCACCACTACCAGAAATCCAAATTAAAGATGATTCATCCTGTGAGTTGAGGATAAAAGATGAGTTGCTGGAAGAGGAAACAAGTGAAGTCGGTTCAAATATTCACTTTTTTACAATGCGACTAACGAGCGGAGATGCGGCCGACTTAAATTCAAGGAATGATTGAACAAGCACATTAAAATATACAAGGATGACTCTGGTAGACCACAACAAAGCGATGACTCTGGTAGACCACAACAAAGCACAACAAACTAGGTGTTTTTCAGAATGTTAAAATCATAACTCGGTAATAGCAGATGATTCACGTGACAAATCTCCTCCAAACATAGTTTGTAGAGTCCTTCAATAGGCTCTTCGTTGGCGTACCAAAAGGATAAGGTCAAGAGAACTACAATATTTCCAAAGATTTCCAAACAATATAACTCTTAGAATAATCATTAAATCCGCCATCTAAGATCCTAAACCTGAATCAACAAACTTCAAAAACAAAATCCAGACAGTAGTCCTTTATGTTCCCTACAGTATTATATCGGACATGTCGCGAAGGAAAAAATAATACCCCCGAATACTAATGGACCAACCAAAATGATTCCATGTTGACATAAACATACAATGATACAATGCAATAGCAAAGCCAAGTCAGCCGGTGAAACGCCATACCCAAACCTGAGGATCAATAAAAGGGACCAGTTTGAGCCACTTTCTTTCTTCATTACTGCCTGAACTCCAAACAAAATCCCAATTTAGCATCTTATACAAATAAGAAAGCCTCAAATTCTCTTTTGTTTCCTCAACTTCTCTTTTGTTTCTAGTCTAGAGATGGGCAAAATTACAGGAATTGGTAAAACAACCGATTCACATCTCGGTGGTTTCTTTTGCAATAACCAAGATTGGAGCTACTGAACTTTTATTAGCACACCACTAATCGTTACCTACCACATACGAGCTTTAAAAGTGGTATTAGATGTGAAGGTTGTGATTGCAGGAAAACATTCACAGAGTATTGTCCAAATGAGGCTCAATTAAGGAACCTGAGAATTATTTGCCCCAAAAAATTACGAAACCTGAAAAACAATTTCAAACCAAGTTTGTTGTACTTCAACACTTCTTGCGGTCTATCGATAGTGAGTAAGACATACTGGAGATGTAGAGTGTTACGGGTCAAATGCAATAGTCAAAATCAGATCATCTAATCTTGCTCCCAAGTCCTAATAGGGGTCACACCTGTTTCCAGGATGGGTAAAACTGAACTTTGATGCAGCTTATCCTAATTGTGGGAAAGTTGGATATGTAGGGATTGTGGTGTGTGATTCTGAGGGGCTTTTCAAGGCTGCTTGATATTATTGGATGAAACATGGGCATCAGCATTGAGTCAGCAGTCAGCGAAGCAGTCTTCATGAGTGTGGAAACAGATCAGAAATCACAAAGTGATACTTGGAGGATATGCCGATATGCCCAAGACTTGATCAATATTATTACTGGGAAACTGGCTGTCCAGCAGGGAATAGAACTGCTGATCCAGGATATCAAGCTTCTTGGTCATTGTGGGCCCTCACTAAGTTTTCTTTTGTGCAATGCACGGACAATAATGTGACCTTTTACTAGCAAATCACATGACTTTTAAACGGTGTGGTAACTTGAAAGTTGATATTGGTCTTTAAGCCAATTTAATAAGAACTAATGGACTGTTAATTAGCTTCCTACGATTCATGAGTAGAATTGAGAAATGGTAGATGCAATAGCTAGGAGAGAAAACTAATAATTAGTGCCCAAAAAAAAAAATCAAGCGGTGTCAAATCTTTGACAAAGAAGAAGCAACCTTTGACTTCACGTATGACACTGCCACCTAGAAAGTATGGTTGCTTTTTATAACGGAACAGAACACTAATCAACGAATCAAAGTTCCTTCATTTGAAAAGGAGACCTCAGCAGATATCGCATAAGAATGGGCCTAGATGAATTATGAGGTGACTTCACAAAAGACCAAGCAATAGATTGGAACTCCAAATAGCATCCATTAGAAAAAAGATCACGTTAATTAATACCAAAATAGAACCCAAGGCTATGAAGTTAGTGTTTCATTCTGAAGTAAGTTTCAAAATCATCCCAGTAGTTAAACCTAAGTCTCAATTTCGTCCCTGTAGTTTTAATTGTTTATGATTAGCCCTTGTAGTTTCTAATTTGTATGGATTTGGTCAAATCGATAGCTGTTAATACAAGAGATGGAAAACGTGCACTGGTGCACCTGGTGGTCATGTGCCTATTAATCAGGCAAAATGGGGGCAAAAGGTACATTCAAAAGCCATTTCCCCCAAACATGTTTAGCACATCAGTTAAGGCTTTCACACGTAACTATGATTGTCTCTCGCTAACCTACCTCAATTAATCCATTTCCTCCAAATATTTTCGCATTTGTTAGTTTGCGTTAATTTTTTTCGTAGAGTCTTGGTTTGTCTCGAAGAGAGTAGATTCTTGGTTTGACTCGAAGAGAGAAATCTAGAAGGTAAAAAATTATGATAAAAATTTATTAAAGTTCAGTAAGGACAAAAATAAAAAATAATTTAAAACAGACAAGACATTTTGAATTATTTTTGTCTTCATTAAAAAAATAGTTTGGTTAGTATTTTTTTATTTTCTTATTCCTCTTGCCGAGATGAACCAATAATAAAAAGATTAAAGCAAAAGTAACAAATGCAAAAGAAAATTTAAAAGAAGAAAAAAAAGTAATCCGAAATTATTATTAAGCCCAAAACACACCTTAGTGTATTTGGGGAAACAGCTAGGTGTGGAAGCCCTAACTGATTGGCTAAAAATATTTGGGAGAAATGGCTTCGGAATGTCCAATTTGCCCCCATTCGGCCTCATTAATAGGCACAGGACAACCACATGTACGTTTTCCGTCTCTTGATTAACACCCGTTATCAATTTGACCAAATCCATATAGAATGTAAACTGTAAGGGCTAATCGTGAACAATTGAAACTACAGGGACAAAATCAAGACTCAAGGTAAATTACAAGGATGATTTCAAAAATTTAGCCTTCATTCTTACCTATGATATGACCATACAAGCACAATTTGGTTACCTTTGGCAAAACTAAATTGCACAAAAATAAAAGAAATAGTTAAAGGGCTTAACTCATCAACATCAAACCTACAAATCATACTTGAATGCCAACTTATGTTACAAGACAGAGTAAGGTATCATTGCAATAAGAACAGATAGACCACAATATTAGTTCCACAAGCATGGCAAGCACAAAAAAAACCTTATCAAAGTGTCAATGCCCGTATGACATTATTTTAGAAGTATCGCATGGTTCATAGATTTTAGACCAATATTTCAATTTGTTGATGGTGGCCATAGGTAAAGTAGGTAATGACCTTGTAACAATGTCAACTAACTTTGAACCAACACATATAATCTCTTTCACTTTCACAACCTTATTATACGGGTTAGGTGATGCATTTTCTTGTCAATATATCTCCTCGCCGTATTGTTCTATCATTTCACCTTTTCAATAATTCTTAAATTCTCTCTATGCCTACACCTCAATGATTGATAAATTGCATTAAGCCTTCTCGACATCAAATTCATGTGTGTCGACTCGAATACCCAAACAAAAAGGATAGCAACTACCAAGTCGTACCAATGTATGACACTATGACAGAACCAAGTCTCGAACCTAGACTTTGAAGCAAGTCTCAAACATGACTGACCAAGCAACATAGCTTATAATTCATCTTAACTATGCCAACCAACACAATGAAGTGAAATCCAAACCCAAGTTAATTAGGATAGGAATACAAAACTTAAAGCCTACACCCTAACATTGGGAGTGAAAGTACAAAAGCTTACTTCTTAAAATAATAAATAAATAAATCAAGCTTTGTCCATCAATTTTGAAAATTTTGATGCCCACTTAACAGACATCACATCTATCCGAGAATTCTAAGCTCATAATATACTGTCAGTTTAGGTGAAATCACGTCTCTAACAAGAAGGGAAAGAAATTAGCATCAAACTCACGTTAGAAAGTCTAAATGGACAAAATTTCGGCTTTCCCTTACGACCATATTTAAGCAATTGAGTACCCTTCTTCAGAGCAATTAATGCCTGCAAAACGAGACGTGATAGCTTAAGAGTAAAAGTATCTCCATAAAGAAAGAGTGAGAACAAACACTCAGTAATGAACCTTGAAAAACTATATGCCAATCCATATCGCAAGAAATGTCAAAGTGCGTCCCAATTTTTGGAAATCATGGTTGTATGATGAATATGCATGAAAAAGCTCTAATTCCTTAACGCACTAAATGGCATTTGATTCAAGACCATTTTTTTCTTGAACAAACTAACATGTGACGGTATTGGGAGAAATGATAGTAGCTCGTTGTTTTATAGGCTTTATAAATATGCAGTGGGAACTCGGAAGAGTTTAGGTAAGACTTTCAAAGTGACTCTCAACGGGAGAATCCAAGCTATTCAGGAAGAACCGCAGCAATTCCTCAATCCCAATGACGTAGTTCCTCCGGAATCCCACGAACAACAACGATTACTTCGGGTCAGCTTGGGAATTTGTGGCACCATAGTAGAATCATTACCAATTGCACGTTGTGTGCCTCGTGCGAAAAGACAGTGCAAGCTTTGTTATGCCGAAACCTAAATGTTAAGTCAGCAACACTTCCAAATGCCACCTATTCCTGTCGCATCCATCTTCAGGACGATCTAGTCACAGGTTTTCACTTCTCAGTGAGTGAGATATTTGTCCCCGGGTGTACATTGAAATATATCAGCAAATATACAAGATGGCTATGCAAATAAGGTATCACATTTTACGAGCTCAATAGCTATCATCAATTTCATGAGCGGCATATTAAAATACTCTTTCAACATAATGTACCAGTTAAGACTAAAAAATAAGGACGTTTTTTTTTTTTTTCCTGCCATAGTTCCACCGCCAACGTACATAGACACGAGCCATGTAATCATACGTATCCGAGCATATTCGAAGTACCTGCTCGATGTCACGGTAGGCATTACCGTAGCTAACAAGATCTGCCATTCCATGTGAGAGATTCACCGGAAAACCACCACCCGCTCCGATTTGTCTCAGGAGCTCCAGTCATCATCAACAACGACGACGAAGACGACCACACTCTCTTCGAAGTCCTCCTCTACCATCTACCCTCTCACATCTCCACGCCCAGAAAACTACAGATACCCTCTTCGAATACGACCAAAGCCCTAGACCTCCGGTCGAAAAAGGTCAGTAGTCTCGTGGACTGACAAGAGAAAGTGGGTTTTGGAGTTGCTGAAAAGAAGGCCGATGATGCAGAGAGGAGTAATAAAAATGTATGGTACAGGAGGAATAATGCCGGCAGAAAGGTACGGGTAGGTGCCTCCGGCGACGAGAGAGAGAGAGAGAGAGAGAGAGAGAGAATGAAACCCTTGCTAGACGGCGAGGAAGAATAAAAGAAATCTGATTGAGATTTTTAAGAGTTGTCCCGGTAAGTACAGAGTCAAAGATCTGTAATAAAATTCACCGTCTAAAAACCAGTCTCCTCTTTTGTTAAGGAAAAGTCCTCTTTACCCCTTGGGATCTAGTCTGGATTCCCACCGTATTGGCTGTGTTTGGTTGTATAATTTAGTTTAATTTTGATAATGTCATAAGGTGTAATGAGTGGAGAGAGATAAAGAGAGAAATGAGAAAAATGATGATGTCATCAAAACTAAAACTAAAACTAAACTAAGAAACGAACATAACCATTGTTTTCTATCTAAACTACTAACAAATGGTACAGTATTTTTTTAAAATAAAAATAAAATTTTTGTCATATTCTCTGTATTCTCTGATGTTTAAGGTCCTGTTCTTTTTCCTTTTTTTTCCATTTTTAAAAATTCTTTTTAAAAAGATTCCTTCTTTTTCAAAAAGAATCTTTCTCTACTTATTACCTCATTTTTTCATTTCTCTCTCTAAACATTATCTCATTATTCTCATTTTCAAAAACCCAACCAAACACTATCTTAAAAATTTCTTTTCAAAACCCATCCAAACATAGCCTAAGTTTTTTTAGCTCAGTTTGAAGGGTTTGAGCTTCTCATAAACAGAGAACATAGGGTTGCCAAGGATAATTTTTCTCCACACACCTTGGATAGTCGAAGAAAGTGGGGGGTGGTCAGCCAAAAAGTTAAAAGAACTTGAAAGGTTTAATGGATTTTTTGGTGGAAGGATTAGTGGAAAGATTAAGGAATACTACTGAAGGAGAGTGATTTGAAATCCTTGGGATGTGGAAGTGTGAACTAGAATTAGAGAACGCTTTGATCCAATGTTCATTGACAATAATTCTGTCAATTTTAGAGGAAATGAACCTACCATGTGTTTGTTTATTAGCCCAAGTAAAATAGCACCCAGTGTATTTCAGATCTTCTAGTTCAGATAGCTTATTTATCTTTTTGGTTCCCAAAGTATTGACTGTGTCTCAATTTCATCCCCAATGTATCAATTGCTAACATTTAGTCCCAACGTTTCAATTTTGTACCAATCAAATCCCAATTACTAACGCCGTGAGCTTCATCTGTTAAAATGAGGGTCATTCTTGTCATTTCATCACCCACTCCAAAGAAAATTAAAAAAAGAAAAAGAAAAAGGGGGAAAGCAGAGAAAGTAAGCTTGGGCAGCCATGGTCGCCACCTCTGAGAAACTCAACGACGCTGGATGAACGTATGTATATTCGACTGAAATTCCTATAATCTAGTTCTCTTCCTCCCTTTTTCCTCGCTTCGACACAATTCTTGAGAAATCCTCTCAAGAACTGCACAACAAATAACACAATCCTTAATCAGAAGCCCTAAAAACAGAAGGGATGATTGAATTTGTTCCAATACCGCAGAATGGACAGTGATTAAACAGGATAAAATAGAGGTACATTAAAACCATAAACACCAAGTCAGATTCCTTGGAAACTACAAATTAGTCATTCAATGGAACAGAAGCTCAAGTCAAACCAAAGTTTTAAACAACTTCAATTAGATTGATTTCTTTGTCTTTTTTTTTTTTTTTGATAACCGAGGTACAGCCCTACAATAGGCCACTAATTGGACCCACTGCACGACCCAAACCTCGGATCACCTGTGGGGAATCGAACACCTGACCAAAGGGACTACCCCTAAAGTCAGGCACTCGCCCTAACCAACAGGGCTCGCATCTTCGTAACAGTTTTTGTTGCATAGACTGATTGGATGAAGCTGTGGAAGCAAAGGGTCGCTTCTGTAAAGAGCGGGGGATGCGGATAATCGGATACTGTTTTCTTGGTCACCAATTTGGAAGATTGGGTTCTAGGGTTTAGGGGTTTGCAATTTTTATTTTTTTTTTGGGTAAATAAGCATGAAATGAAGAAGATATCTGTTCGATTCTTAAGATTCTGACACAGAAGATCCGTATCTTCACAATTCTCCCCATCATCACAACTCACAACAATCTTTGGTTCAGCCGGCTCTTTTTTCTTCTCATTCTCCTTCTCTCTCTTACTCAAATTAGGTTTGGGCTTCTGGGTACCCATAAAACCAAATTTCTGAGTCAACCCGATGTTGGCCGAGTTAGTGACGTCACCCAACGGGGCTCGCATCTTCGTAACGGTTTTTGTTGCATAGACTGATTGGATGAAGCTGTGGAAGCAAAGGGTCGCTTCTGTAAAGAGCGGGGGATGCGGATAATCGGATACTGTTTTCTTGGTCACCAATTTGGAAGATTGAGTTCTCGGGTTTAGGGGTTTGCAATTATTTATTTTTTTTGGGTAAATAAGCATGAAATGAAGAAGATATTTGTTCGATTCTTACTTCTGTTCGATTTTTTTTGGGTTTGCAATTTTTTTTTTTGGGCAATATTTTTTTGCAATTGGTTTCGGGGTTTAGTAAGAATCGAACATAAGTAGGCAATTAAAATGAAGAAGATATGTGTGGGTGTCAATTGTCTTGAACTATCCGGCGTCTGTGTCGTCGAGTTTCTTGGAGTTGGCGGCCATGGCCGCCCAAGCTTTCTCTGCTTTCCCCCTTTTTTTTTATAATTTTCTTTGGGGTGGGTGGGTGATGAAATGACGAGAATGACCCTCATTTTAACAGATGAAGCTCACGGCATTAGTAATTGGGATTTGATTGGTATAAAATTGAAACGTTGGGGACTAAATGTCAACAATTGATACATTGAGGACGAAATTGAGATGCGATCAATATTTTGGGGACTAAAAAGGTAAATAAGCCTAGTTCAGATTGTAACATGCAATTATTAAGATCATCCATATGGGCGTACCAATTCTTGTCACCCCCAACTTTTTTTGATGGGTACCTAATTGCATTAAAGTCACCCAAAAAAACCCAAGGAGAGGGACTCTTAAGTTGTTGGATGTCATGTCAAAGTTCGGCCATTATGTGTTGTTGGTGGCACGGTGGAGGAGGTAATTCCACTTCGGCTCCTGGCGCATAGGTGAGTCTATAGCAGTATGGTAACTGAGCTCCGTCTCCTGTGCATTTGAACATAGTCCTTTGAAAGTACTAAATCAAAGAGTTACTTCTGTTAGGGATTAACTCCGAGATATTGGATCTATTTTCTCCTGCTTGGTAATGGTTGTGCAGTTGGAATTTGGTTGTGGCTGATTTACTCTAGGGCATTCGGCGTTTGGTGGAGATTGACTTTGGTCCGAGGGCGTGGTTACTTAGGTTGATGGGCCAAGTTTCTGCGGGCTAGAGTTCTCCGAGGGGGACGGAGTCTACTCTAGGGATGGCCCTAGTCATAGTTCTACCTTAGCACGGTTTGGAGGTCTTATCCACCTCTGACCCCGATTTCCATTTGCATTGTACTGTTTTCATTACAGGGGGCACCTTTTGGATTTATTCCATTATCACATTTTATGGTTCTATTTTCTCCTGCTTGGTGGTGGTTGTGCGATTGGAGTTTGGTTGTGGCTGTTTTTGGCGTTTGGTTGTGGCTGTTTTTGGCGTTTGGTGGATATTGACTTAGGTCCGAAGGCGTGGTTACTTTGGAGTGATGGGCCAAGTTTTTGCGGGCTGGGGTTCTCCAAAGGACACGGAGTTTACTTTAGGGCTGACCCTAGTCTTGGTTCTACCTTAGCACGGTTCAGAGGTCTCATCCACCTCCGACCCCGAGCTCCTTTTGCGTGTACTGCTTTCATTACAGGGGGCACTGTTACATTTACCGGGTGTGGGTTACTTGGATTAGGATAGTTGCACCGTTTGGTTGATTGTGTGTGTTCAGAGCCCGATGGCGGAGATTACCATTAGATGTGTTCTACATAGTGGTGACTTGGTTTTCTCTGTTCCGGAGTTTATTCCTTGGGGCTGGCTCTAGCAATCATGATCTTCAGCTTGGTTGGGGAACTCACCTATCTCTAGCCCTATCCTTGATATTATGATGCACCACGGGCTATCCTTTTACTTTGATGATCTTGCTCTATCTATTGGGGTGATTGCGACGACTGTGGTACTTGGATGAGGGTGTTTGCAGGTTCAGGTGGACTCATACCCTTGGCGCTGAGTTTTCTGTTGTTGTTGCTATTGATGTGGAGGTCAGGCAGATCTTGAGCATATATGTACTTCCCCTCTTAAGAGAGGTATTTGACACTATCATCACTTAGTTATGTTCTTCCGCAAAGCCCATGCTCATGTCCTTGATGCCTCCCTTTCCTTTGGATGGCTAGGCTAATGGGACGTGAGCACGGGCTAATCACATTCCATTCAGGGGTGCTTTTTAGGACTCACTACATGTTATTCATTTATGTGCATGCTTTTCACGTTATCCTAGCCCTGCGGGTTGTGCACGGCATTACGCTTACTACATTATAGCATTTTGCTTATTTACACCTATGCTGGCGGGATGTGTCAGTACTACTCATTTTCCCACCCCGGCGGGTTGTGTCGGGGACCACGCACTTTTTCTTTTCTTTTCTTTTCATTTTGTCCTCCCTGGGGTATGCCCCTTGTAGGCTGTACATTCGCTTAACCCCTTTTAATTTCAAGCTAATTTACCCAAAAAAAAATTTCAAAGCTCGGTCCTTTCTTGGAATGCGTTAGAGCTGTAGATGAATGTAGCTAAAAAGTGGACGTCACGAACCTTGGTGCTAAGATCACAAAGTCTATGATGCTGAAGTTTGGGCGTCCAAGCCTGAACAAAGTCTTCAAAACGCATTACAGGGTGGAAGTGGATTATGGTTAATGTTAGCCCAATGTAGAAGACTCTCAATTAATTGAAACAATCTCCCAATGGCTTAATTTGTGTTAAGATCTTGAATTTTTAGAGAAGCAACAGAAAATGCAAGAAATTCGTGCTACAGTTTTGCTAAATGTTTTTGCTTTTGTTTTTTTTGAGTAATCCGACAATGATGAATGGAACATAATGGGGAGTGGTTAAACAAGAAAATAGTACTCCTTCCGTCTCAATTTAAATGCTCTCTTATGCGTGTTTTTTTAAAACTGTTATAGTTTTCATTCTATAATGTATTTTATATACAATATGAATCTTATTTGATATATCTCAATTAGTTTTATTACACAAAATTTTTAAAAACTTTGGAAACCTTACCAATAAAAAGATATAGACGTTTGAAAATGACACGGATAAACGTAGGGAGCATTTAAAATGGGACGGAGGGAGTAGTATGCAACAGTCTGAGTGGGCTACAATTCGTCATTGGTTTATTATACGACAAAACAATGATTGCGACAAGATCAAAAGGAAAAAAATAAATTCGGATCAATCAACCTCATTGTTTGACTTTGATGGTGAACAAATGTATGGGAAAGGGACAGTTGAAGCTTCTTCTAGGGGCTAGAGACTTGGGTTAAAGAGTCCAGCCCAAACTTAAGGCGTCGTTTGGATGATGTACAAGGGACCCCGACTAAATAGCCGGGGGATGAGGAGTTTAACCCATGCTTTGGCAACCAAAAACGCCCCCCGACTAAATAGCCGCCGGCTAAATAATCAAGGGCAAGCCGGACTAAATACAAGCCGGGGGTGATGAGGAGTTTAGTCCGGCCTCTCATCCTCCCTTCCTACCCTCCTTATTAATTCCAATTTCGGACCAAAATCCTGCCTCAACCGTGAGAGAGAAAAAAAATTTGAATTCAAAGTTGTTATCAACTATTAGTAATCAAGTTTTTATTTATTTATTTATAGTAATCAGATTCACACGGAAGACAAGCATCAAAGGAACTCCAAAACTGGAGTATTGCTCTCCAGTTCGTTAATTTGGTTGTCAATAGAGTCCAACATTTTTATAAAATAAGATCAGTTTTGGTGCTATTGTTTGACTAGGAACAATGAAAAACAAGAAAGAATTGTAATAAAAATTAACGAACATGTTTCGATGATATGTACATAAAAAAAAAAAATGCACAGTAGCAGTTTGGTTAAACACTTTATAAAAATGTTGGGGGCGTTTTAGCTAAAAGAAAAAACCCGCTTTAGCTAAAAAAAAAAAATTGCTTAGCTAATAAAATCGTGATTAGGAGTTTGGCCAATTATGGCAAACAAAAATTGAAGTAGTTAAAATATTTACCACAGTAGCAGTTTGGTTAAATTATGGCAAAAAAAAAAAAAATCATTTTTTGTATTTATATAATTATTTAAATGCATGGGCATTGACAAGGGTAAAATAGTCGTTTACATCATCCACCCTCCTTATCCCTCATTTTTCATCCCTCATCCAAACCATAGACTATTTAATCCTCCATTCTTCACTGTGGGCCCACCCTTCTTATTTAATCACCCCGACTATTGTATCACCTCTTACTAATTAATCCATCTCAAACTAATACTTCATCCATACGGACTGTAAAAGCCTAAGCCATCTCCGACAATCTCAGTAAATTCTGAACAAAAAGTACTAGCGAACAGTACATTCAAAACTCCAAATGTAACACTATTAAAATACTATTATTCCTTTTTAAAATAGTGCAAAATATTACCCATAGTATATATATGAAGATAGAGTGGAGAGAAAAATGATAAAGACTGTGTTTGGTTAGATAGTTTAGTTTAGTTTTGATGATGTCATCAGGTGTAATGAGTGGAGAGAGATAGAGAGAGAAATGAGGGAAATGATAATGTCATCAAAACTAAAACTAAAACTAAACTGGAAAACGAACAGGCCAAAAATAAGAAATTGAGAGCCAACAGTGGCCTCAACAAATGAGGGGTTATTTGTTTAGTTACTATTCACACATGGATTTTGCCAGTCATTTATTGAGTCTGTTGTAGTGCTTATTTATTGTTTTGGTTCTGTAAATTAGCTCAGAATGTAATTTATTGAGTCTCTTGGGGATGCGGATGCACCTTAATCAAAAGTCGTTTCGAACTCTGATTAAAATCAATTAACTGAAACCACCGCCAACAAAAACTCTTTTGACCACTTAAAGTATGTATGTCTAATCGTTAACCTCAAAATTTCAAGATTAGTCGAGATCCGCATAAATTATTCCGGACATCCGGTTATTAGAAGATTGTTTCATCCACACGTTGGATTTAGACAAGTAGTGTTTATGAAATAATGATTACAACTAGGTAGGCAAAACAAATAAAAAGAAAGGGAGGGGAAATATTACAACTGAGACCTGGTCTCATCTGAAGGTGAAAAAGTAAAATGAGTCATTAAAATCTTCCGGTAGTTTTATTTCCTTCTAATTATATTTCTGTAGAGACCCGTGTTTCATGGGTCATCATTAACATAAGAATAAAGTTTTGCCCCTCCCTAAAATCCTATTGTTCTATCATCTATGATTAATTCGACTAACATAAACAGAATAAAATTTTTGGCCTCCCTAAAATCCTATTGTTCTAAAGTTCACGATCCTTAAAATCTGAATGCCCATGATTGTTGCATCGATTAGACACCGAAGCAAGAGTTCAGGGTTGAAATCAGCGTCACTCGAAATGCATAGAGCAAATTGAAATAAGAGAAAAAGTTTAGGGATAAAAGATGTAATTTACCATTTCTGTGTTTTTCATGGGTCACAATAAACAATGTTGTATGATGAGGGTTTGTTATTGTAGATAGTTTTAAGAGCATCCTTATCAGGCTCAACAAAAATTGGACCAAATTTAACTTTAAAAACACCTTTTACAAATTAACAAGTCACTTTTTCAAAAACTCACAAAATCAGACTCTCTATTCTAATCACATCTAAATAAAATACTCATTTCTCTCTCTTCCCAGCAGTGAACCCATTCCTTTAAAACTAATAAAGTAATAAGTAGTGGGTGTAGGAAAATAATTAAATATACCTTAGCTGATGAACAGTGCCTTGCCTGGGATATTGAGGGGGTGTAGCACCTGTAAATTGTGAGGTGGGAATGGCGAGCCTGATTTGGGTGATTTTTTGAAGCATTACTCGCTACTTTGTCCAAAAGGGTAGAATAGCTACCCTGATGATGATGCTCTAAGTGATACATTAACAATAACATTGTTTAAGTGATACTCCCGGAGCACCACTACGCGGTGCTTTGGATCACTTAAACATCATACATTCTTGTGGGACCCACAATAAATTGAACGGACCCCAAGTAAAATGTGGTGCTAAAGGGGTCTAGGGCACCACGTGGTAGTGCTTTCGGACTATTTAAGTAATTACTCAAAAGTTGAGATATTGTTGCTATTGGACTTTTTTTTTTATCAGCAAAAGAAGAATTTTATAAAAACTCAATAAGGGTTGATCAAGGAATGAGAAAACAAAGAGGTCTCAGAACAAGGTGCCAACATGTCACGCAAGAATGAAACCGAGAGAGAGAGAGAGAAAAAAAAAGCCAGGATATGTTAATTTAGCTAGAAAATGTGCCCATTGCACTGCATTAATAGGGAGAGACTTTCTTTTCGTTAATCTGTAAAAAGAATGATAAGGCATCTCCTCTTAAGATCCCACAACAAATTGAGGCAGAGAATAGACTCTCAACCCTCCCCCTATCTGCATAATTGTGGAAAGACAGTTGGTATAGACTAGGTGAGTTACCCTCGTGCTTTGCACGATCGGTGTAACCCGTTGATTTTAAAATTTATGTTTCTATTTAAGCGCTATTTTCTGCCATACATTAATGAGAAAACATGCATAAGATTTGGATGTCAAGCCAACGTCAGACTACCCCAAAGTTTTGAAACATAACAGATTATTTACACCAAAAGGGTTGATATTCTATCAAAAAGATGGTTCGACGACGCAGTTG